>WEDG01003669.1:0-11830 GCA_017591395.1 Schistocephalus solidus | reverse complement strand
CACCAATCGCTAACGGAACTCAATCGTTCCGTTCTACCTTGAAGTTCACTCTCGAGCCCTGCCAGCAGATGCACGGCGGCCCGTAGTAGAAGAGGTGGGTGAATATTCCCGGCAAAGACAAGGGGTTGCGTTTGACTGGCTGACGATGGCTAATAAGTCTGAAAGGGTTATTCCAGTCTCTCTTGTCTTTGTCGCATGGAATATTTAACGTTCCTTGAAATATGAGCAGGGTCACTTTTAGTACTTGAGCGGGCCAGTCCTACGCCTGCGTCCTGTTTAGGGGACCATTTAAGTAATCCTTACGCAGATTCCTTTCATTAGCATAATCCAAACATTATATGTACCATTTTTTCACTCGTTCCTTAAGCCGGCGTCTCTGACCCCTTAGCCATGTGTTTTCTTGTAGGCATTATAACCTCGTTGTCATCAGGTGTCAACCAGCGTTGCATGATGCTATGCCCGCCTAGTATATTTTGTCTCAATTTCTAACAGCATATTACGTACATCACCCTATCCCACCTGAGCCATAACAGCAACGCAAACACCGAAGGCAGCGAGCAACTAAGTAAAAAGGCTATTGGTCGTGGCTGGCGCGGGGAGGGGGCGTTCAAGCACCGTGTGTTATCAGCTCGGCTAAAGCGAATGCATGAGCGCAACTCGGTGAGCCTTCGTCAGAACCGTCTTCCTCCCCTCGTCGTTTCCCCCAGCTCCGCATCCCTTCTAGCAGATAGGGAGGGGGTGGGGTGGGTGGGTGGGTGGCTTCGATGACCTGAGAAGTTAACAGTATGATGCCAAAGTCTGCGCCCCCCCCTCCCCCAACAGTCCTCTCCATCATCCGAACCCCACCTCGTCACAGGGGTGCAGAAACTCTGATCAGGTTGTTATTGGCGAAAGCGTAATTAATTAACGCTCGAATGGGGCTCATAAATAAGGGGGAAAGTTGTGTGACTCTTCAACGGGCCGCATATACGAGGATAGCGGAGCCTGCATGTGGAGGGGTCGTAGCGAATAAAGTCATCGACAGGGTTTCGTGCAGGTCAAAGGGTTCGCTTTGACAGTGTCTTGCTGGTTAACTGACCTCCTTCTCTTCAAAAACAACATTCAGGCCGAAATTGTTAGAACTTTAATGAGTATGCTATATCGGTTTCCGATTTAAAAAAGTATTTAATTGAAGCAACTGATGTAGCCATAAGGACAACAGGCTCGCGCATTAATTTCCTGGGAAGATAAGCAAGACAAGATAGAAACTAGAGTGAATATACCAGAAAACCCCCGGGGGACGCTGGAGGAGCCACCGATGAGCCGGAAATCCTGCAGATGCGTCATGTATTGGTATAAGATTGGCGAAACAAGCTTATCTGGGCTTCTAGGTAGTGTCCATGTTGTCAGTGTGGTAAATGTTACGTAGTTTATACTATCGAAGGCATAGTGACAGCTTATGAATATTCCGCAAATATTCCACATTGATTGATGGATTTCAGGTCAAATACTCATAATACCTTTAGGGTCGAGCATGTAAAGGATTGCTTCGAAGAGTTTACTGCAAGTTTGCGCATTAATTTCCTTGTAAAATCAATAAGACATGATAACATTTTGACTATTTGAAGATAAATTTATCTTTCGCAAATTTACTGTCTAGTTTTCCGAGACTACGAAGGTCACCAATTTCAGTGCGCTTTAATTGTCAGTGACTGCATTCCTATTTTTAGCGTTATTATCCAACTGCCGATAAAAAAGTAGGGTCTGCATCATGTATTAAGCAAAACTTTCACAACAAAATATTTCTGGGAAGCGTTTATTCAATAAATGGGTGCTTAATCGTACTTTTTCATGCAGATGGTCGTTGGAGCCATACTTGTAGACTCACCCAAAAACGATACCTTATTGCCGTATTCGAACGAGAATGCAAAGTGTCAGGGCAACAATATTCTTGTTCCAGCGATCGCATCTTCTGAAATTATGTTCTTATTTATCAGACCTCATGCTGGAATGATAATAATTTTTCCACAAGTTAGTTGAAGTTGTGAGTTGCTGTTTTGTTAAAAGTGAATATCGCGTAAGCTTTGTGGTTCTGTATCGGGAGAGAGAGCGATAGAAATACGCTTTGTTTTGAAAGTGTCCTTGCAACATTTTTGTCAAAAACGTCCTCCGTTCATCATAGGCAACAATGGGTACCCGAAAACGGTGGAACCGGACGATTACAAAAGTCACCTATTGGCCACGAGCTGCAACTACCCATATCATGGAAAGTAATTGATGCATTCGACGCAAAATATGCACCAGATTTTATTTTGCCCAAGATCGTGTGTATTATCGTAATTCAAACAAACAAAGAGGTAAAAAACACGAGTATAAAACGAGTCAAATGCCCAACCGATAAGCAATAAAGAAAAGTCCCATGTGTATGGGGAGCAGAAAAAAATGGCGACCCAAATTCAAATGTCCGCCAAAATACGATGTCACCTAATTTCCATTTCATCCGATTCCATTGTCATCTACTGTATGCTGTAAGCAAAACTTTATTATCTGAAGAAATGAATAATGCTCAAAAACCCACACTGTTCGTTCAAATTTTTTGAGGTAACACAAGCGAAATGAGGTGGTTGGGTTAATCCCTTGCTACACCTGACGATCGTTCATTCATATATCCAATCAAACGAAAAAAACGGATGGACTGGGATTACCACTTCGGACTTACTAACCGTCACTGGTAAATCTTATGGTTCAATCTGGAGCCTTCGCATGCAATCGCATAGCGGCCAGTAAGCATGCATGAAGGGGAGCCCACCAAATACGTGGGAGACTGGCTGGCTGATAACAACTACTATATCAGAAATGGCTACAACAGTCTCCCTGGTCTTGCTCGTCTGCAAATATACTTTGATGCGGATGATAGACTAATGGCCTGCTGGGAATTGAAAGAAGAGCCAGGTAACTCGACATCATTAACTATTTGACTGTCCGTTTGCTGCCTGTGTGTGGTTTGTAATGTGGCTTGGAAGATTGTGCCTCCTAGGCATGTTAAGCGGTAGATGTGTTGGACCAGCATGGGAGTCGGATCAGGGCACGGCGGGTACCCCTAAAAATGCTACACACGGGGGTGCGGTGACCCGTCTAGGCGCAGGCTCACGTCGTGCAAGCCACCTGCGCCCTCTTCTGCCTCCAATCATCTTGATCCGATCTTGACACCGTGCTCAGGTAGGAGAGGGGGTGAGGGTGCATTAGATGCTGCGCTGGATGACTATAATTATAAACTACTTCATACGAAAGTTCGACCATCGTAGTCCGACGATGTCCACCGTATGCTCCATGGGAAAAATAGAGCAGGGACGGTGACTTGCGCGTGATTTAGTTTAAAGTGATAGTAGACTTGCGCTGCATCTACCGCACTCTCTCCTCCTCCCCCACCTGAGCCCGGTGTCAAGACAGAGTCAAGAAGACCGGAGGCAGGAGAGACTGCAGGTGGCTAGCGCGGCTGGTTCTAAGTCCCTAGCCGCTCCTAGGTGTGCCACCACACCTCCATGTTCGGCATTTGTTATGGGAGCGCAACCCGAATAACGCCTGCCGTGCCCTAATGTGGCCCCCGTGTTGGTCCAACGCATCTACCACGTGGCCCGTTTAGGGGGCACACTACTTCATACAAACACACACACACACACCTATCAGTTCGACCGTTGTAATCCAACGATGTCCCCCGTATGCTCCAAGGAAGTGTGGTGCAGGGACGGTAACTTGCGTGTGAATTAGTTTTAAGTGATAGTAGACATGCACAGCATATACCACACTCTCTATTCCCTTATTCACCTGTGTCCGGTGTCAGGACTTAGACAAGAAGACCGGATGCGGGGTCCGGCGCAGACGAATCATCTCACACGGAGTGGGAGAGCGGGGTGCGGCATGAGCCCGCACCTGCGCGTGCCCGGTCTTGGTCACGCGCACCCCGCATGTTCGGCATTTGTTATGGACCTCATCCCAATTAATAATAACGTCTGCCGTACCCTCATATGGCCCCCGTGTTGGTCCAGCACATCTACCACGCGGCCCGTTTAGGGGGCACACACACACACCCATAAGTCACCGTCCCTGCGCCCACGCACGGTCACACGGTGGGCCTCGTCGGAAAAAATGGACGAACTGTCCATGCAGGCCCTGGAGCTCCTCAGTTGGAAGACCAGCTTGATATTATCATGTTTTTTTTACTCTCGCAATCCGAATTATGTAGACTGTTATTTTATAAGAACTTATTGGGTGAGCCTAAAGCAGCTTTTGAGGCATTATTTTTCAGACCCAGCTCGTGTTTTTCTGCATTCATTTACTTGGAGACTGGGAGCGTTTGCATCATGACCAAGACCTGTTAACACTGCCAGTAGGGCCGATACCCTATCTCATGAAATGTTAATCGAAAGTTTTGAATGCGTTTTCAACTCAAAATAATCACCTAAGTCGGGTTGTCGTATTGATTATCGCGCAGCCTAGTCCCAAGACATTCATTCACGGGGGGATGTCACCTTTTGAACGAGCTTCTTTCTGACTGTCCACAAAAATTATACTCTGGAATATATGGCTACTTATTAGCATGCAATTTTCTCATTGATTTTCAATGTTCTATTAATTCAAATATAATTTATAGAAAACACGCACACCATTATTCTATCATTTACTCATTTAATAGCGAATTACGTTCTCTTCAACTTTTATTCTTGAAGAAAGAGTATTTTTCTGTTTTAAAAAGTTGTTAAATTGCTGGATTATTTTGAACTCTACCATTGTTACACTTGAATTCAAAGTTTCTTTTTTACATCCTGTATACATTCTGTGTAAAGAAAAATTACACATTTCTTTACATTTTAGAGAAGAGGTCACAAAGTTCTGATACAATGTTTAAATATATTTGAATCATGTTATATATATATATATATATATATGATAGTGGGAGCTCACCAATCTGCTTAGGGAACGTGCATGTTCCGTTGTGCGCTGGAGACTCAGAGCCCTCGCAGACGGTCGCATAGCGACAAGCATCATATGCTACTTGTCGCTATGCGACCGTCTACGAGGGCTCTAGTCTGAGCTCCAGGGGCACAACGGAACATGCATGTTCCTTAAGCAGATCGGTGAGCCACACACTATCATCATATTCCGATCACAACCGACAAAACAACGAGCCCGTGGCTCAATGGTAGAGCGTTCGACTTAAATACCAAAGGTTGCGGGTTTGAATCCCAGGTGTTCCACACTTGGGATTGGGTATGACTGGCTGATGACGGCTAATAAGCCAGAAATGGCCATTCGGTCTCCCTTGTCTTTGTCGGTTCCACATTATCAACATATGCTACACGTCGCTATGCGACTGCCTGTGAGTACTCTAGTCTGAGTTCCAGGGCACAACGGAACGACAAATGTTCCTTAAGCAGATCGGTGAGCCACACACTATCATCATATTCCTGATCGCAACCGACAAAGCAACAAGCCCGTGGCTCAGTGGTAGAGCGTTCGACTCAAATACCAAAGGTCGCGGGTTCGAATCCCAGGTGTTCCACACTTGGGATTGGTTATGACTGGCTGATGACGGCTAATAAGCCAGAAATGGCCATTCCGGTCTCCCCTTGTCTTTGTCGGTTCCACATTATCAACATATGCTACGTCGCTATGCGACTGCCTGTGAGTACTCTAGTCTGAGGTTCAGGGCACAACGGAACATAAATGTTCCTTAAGCAGATCGGTGAGCCACACTATCATCATATTCCCGTCCGCAACCGACAAAGCAACGAGCCCGTGGCTCAATGGTAGAAAGCGTTCGACTCAAATACCAAAGGTCGCGGGTTCGAATCCCAGGTGTTCCACACTTGGGATTGGGTATGACTGGCTGATGACGGCTAATAAGCCAGAAATGGCCATTCCGGTCTCCCTTGTCTTTGTCGGTTCCACATTATCAACATATGCTACACGTCGCTATGCGACTGCCTGTGAGTACTCTAGTCTGAGTTCCAGGGGCACAACGGAACATAAAATGTTCCTTAAGCAGATCGGTGAGCCACACACTATCATCATATTCCCGATCGCAACCGACAAAGCAACGAGCCCGTGGCTCAATGGTAGAGCGTTCGACTCAAATACCAAAGGTCGCGGGTTCGAATCCCAGGTGTTCCACACTTGGGATTGGGTATGATCTGGCTGATGACGGCTAATAAGCCAGAAATGGCCATTCCGGTCTCCCTTGTCTTTGTCGGTTCCACATTATCAACATATGCTACACGTCGCTATGCGACTGCCTGTGAGTACTCTAGTCTGAGTTCAGGGCACAACGGAACATAAATGTTCCTTAAGCAGATCGGTGAGACACACACTATCATCATATTCCCGATCGCAACCGACAAAGCAACGAGCCCGCGGCTCAATGGTAGAGCATTCGACCAAATACCAAAGGTCTCGGGTTCGAATCCCAGGTGTTCCACACTTGGGATTGGGTATGACTGGCTGATGACGGCTCAAAAGCCAGAAATGGCCATTTCGGTCTCCCTTGTCTTTGTCGGTTCCACATTATCAACATATGCTACACGTCGCTATGCGACTGCCTGTGATTACTCTAGTCTGAGTTCCAGGGCACAACGGAACATAAATGTTCCTTAAGCAGATCGGTGAGCCACACACTATCATCATATTCCCGATCGCAACCGACAAAGCAACGAGCCCGTGGCTCAATGGTAGAGCGTTCGACTCATACCAAGGTCGCGGTTCGAATCCCAGGTGTTCCACACTTGGGATTGGGTATGACTGGCTGATGACGGCTAATAAGCCAGAAATGGCCATTCCGGTCTCCCTTGTCTTTGTCAGTTCCAGAATTATCAACATATGCTACACGTCGCTATGCGACTGCCTGTGAGAATACTCTAGTCTGAGTTCAGGGCACAACGGAACATAAATGTTCCTTAAGCAGATCGGTGAGCCACACACTATCATCATATTCCCGATCGCAACCGACAAAAGCAACGAGCCCGTGGCTCAATGGTAGAAAGCGTTCGACTCAAATACCAAAGGTCGCGGGTTCGAATCCCAGGTGTTCCACACTTGGGATTGGGTATGACTGGCTGATGACGGCTAATAAGCCAGAAATGGCCATTCCGGTCTCCCTTGTCTTTGTCGGTTCCACATTATCAACATATGCTACACGTCGCTATGCGACTGCCTGTGAAATACTCTAGTCTGAGTTCAGGGCACAACGGAACATAAATGTTCCTTAAGCAGATCGGTGAGCACACACTATCATCATATTCCCGATCGCAACCGACAAAGCAACGAGCCCGTGGCTCAATGGTAGAGCGTTCGACTCAAATACCAAAGGTCGCGGGTTCGAATCCCAGGTGTTCCACACTTGGGATTGGGTATGACTGGCTGATGACGGCTTATAAGCCAGAAATGGCCATTCCGGTCTCCCTTGTCTTTGTCGGTTCCAAATTATCAACATATGCTACACGTCGCTATGCGACTGCCTGTGATACTCTAGTCTGAGTTCAGGGGCACAACGGAACATAAATGTTCCTTAAGCAGATCGGTGAGCCACACACTATCATCATATTCCCGATCGCAACCGACAAAAGCAACGAGCCCGTGGCTCAATGGTAGAGCGTTCGACTCAAATACCAAAGGTCGCGGGTTCGAATCCAGGGTGTTCCACACTTGGGATTGGGTATGACTGGCTGATGACGGCTAATAAGCCAGAAATGGCCATTCCGGTCTCCCTTGTCTTTGTCGGTTCCACATTATCAACATATGCTACACGTCGCTATGCGACTGCCTGTGAGTACTCTAGTCTGAGTTCCAGGGCACAACGGAACATAAATGTTCCTTAAGCAGATCGGTGAGCCACACACTATCATCATATTCCCGATCGCAACCGACAAAGCAACGAGCCCGTGGCTCAATGGTAGAAAGCGTTCGACTCAAATACCAAAGGTCGCGGGTTCGAATCCCAGGTGTTCCACACTTGGGATTGGGTATGACTGGCTGATGACGGCTAATAAGCCAGAAATGGCCATTCCGGTCTCCCTTGTCTTTGTCGGTTCCAAATTATCAACATATGCTACATGTCGCTATGCGACTGCCTGTGAAAGTACTCTAGTCTGAGTTCAGGGGCACAACGGAACATAAATTTCGCCCAAGCAGATCGGTGAGCCACACACTATCATCATATTCCCGATCGCAACCGACAAAGCAACGAGCCCGTGGCTCAATGGTAGAAAGCGTTCGACTCAAATACCAAAGGTCGCGGGTTCGAATCCCAGGGTGTTCCACACTTGGGATTGGGTATGACTGGCTGATGACGGCTAATAAGCCAGAAATGGCCATTCCGGTCTCCCTTGTCTTTGTCGGTTCCAAATTATCAACATATGCTACACGTCGCTATGCGACTGCCTGTAAAGTACTCTGAGTCTGAGTTCAGGGCACAACGGAACATAAATGTTCCTTAAAGCAGATCGGTGAGCCACACACTATCATCATATTCCCGATCGCAACCGACAAAGCAACGAGCCCGTGGCTCAATGGTAGAGCGTTCGACTCAAATACCAAAGGTCGCGGGTTCGAATCCCAGGTGTTACACACTTGGGATTGGGTATGACTGGCTGATGACGGCAAATAAGCCAGAAATGGCCATTCCGGTCTCCCTTGTCTTTGTCGGTTCCAAATTATCAACATATGCTACACGTCGCTATGCGACTGCCTGTGAAGTACTCTAGTCTGAGTTCAGGGCACAACGGAACATAAATGTTCCTTAAGCAGATCGGTGAGCCACACACTATCATCATATTCCCGATCGCAACCGACAAACAACGAGCCGTGGCTCAACGGTAAGAAAGCGTTCGACTCAAATACCAAAAGGTCGCGGGTTCGAATCCCAGGTGTTCCACACTTGGGATTGGGTATGACTGGCTGATGACGGCTAATAAGCCAGAAATGGCCATTCCGGTCTCCCTTGTCTTTGTCGGTTCCAAATTATCAACATATGCTGCACGTCGCTATGCGACTGCCTGTGAGAACTCAAGTCTGAGTTCAGGGCACAACGGAACATAAATGTTCCTTAAGCAGATCGGTGAACCACACAGCTATCATCATATTCCCGATCGCAACCGACAAAGCAACGAGCCCGTGGCTCAATGGTAAAGCGTTCGACTCAAATACCAAAGGTCGCGGGTTCGAATCCCAGGTGTTTCAAACTTGGGATTGGGTATGACTGGCTGATGACGGCTAATAAGCCAGAAATGGCCATTCCGGTCTCCCTTGTCTTTGTCGGTTCCAAATTATCAACATATGCTACACGTCGCTATGCGACTGCCTGTGAGTACTCTAGTCTGAGTTCCAGGGCACAACGGAACATAAATGTTCCTTAAGCAGATCGGTGAGCCACACACTATCATCATATTCCCGATCGCAACCGACAAAGCAACGAGCCCGTGGCTCAATGGTAGATGCGTTCGACTCAAATACCAAAGGTCGCGGGTTCGAATCCCAGGTGTTTCCACACTTGGGATTGGGTATGATCTGGCTGATGACGGCTAATAAGCCAGAAATGGCCATTCCGGTCTCCCTTGTCTTTGTCGGTTCCAAATTATCAACATATGCTACGTCGCTATGCGACTGCCTGTGAAGTACTCTAGTCATGAGTTCCAGGGCACAACGGAACATAAATGTTCCTTAAGCAGATCGGTGAGCCACACACTATCATCATATTCCCGATCGCAACCGACAAAGCAACGAGCCCGTGGCTCAATGGTAGAAGGTTCGACTCAAATACCAAAGGTCGCGGGTTCGAATCCCAGGTGTTCCACACTTGGGATTGGGTATGACTGGCTGATGACGGCTAATAAGCCAGAAATGGCCATTCCGGTCTCCCTTGTCTTTGTCGGTTCCAAATTATCAACATATGCTACACGTCGCTATGCGACTGCCTGTGAAAGTACTCTAGTCTGAGTTCAGGGCACAACGGAACATAAATGTTCCTTAAGCAGATCGGTGAGCCACACACTATCATCATATTCCCGATCGCAACCGACAAAGCAACGAGCCCGTGGCTCAATGGTAGAAACGTTCGACTCAAATACCAAAGGTCGCGGGTTCGAATCCCAGGTGTTCCACACTTGGGATTGGGTATGATCTGGCTGATGACGGCTAATAAGCCAGAAATGGCCATTCCGGTCTCCCTTTGTCTTTGTCGGTTCCAAATTATCAACATATGCTACGTCGCTATGCGACTGCCTGTGAGATACTCTAGTCTGAGTTCAGGGGCACAACGGAACATAAATGTTCCTTAAGCAGATCGGTGAGCCACACACTATCATCATATTCCCGATCGCAACCGACAAAAGCAACGAGCCCGTGGCTCAATGGTAGAAAGCGTTCGACTCAAATACCAAAGGTCGCTGGGTTCGAATCCCAGGTGTTCCACACTTGGGATTGGGTATGACTGGCTGATGACGGCTAATAAGCCAGAAATGGCCATTCCGGTCTCCCTTGTCTTTGTCGGTTCCAAATTATCAGCATATGCTACACGTCGCTATGCGACTGCCTGTGAGTACTCTAGTCTGAGTTCAGGGCGCAACGGAACATAAATGTTCCTTAAGCAGATCGGTGAGCCACACACTATCATCATATTCCCGATCGCAACCGACAAAGCAACGAGCCCGTGGCTCAATGGTGAGCGTTCGACTCAAATACCAAAGGTCGCGGGTTTCGAGATCCCAGGTGTTCCACACTTGGGATTGGGTATGACTGGCTGATGACGGCTAATAAGCCAGAAATGGTCATTCCGCTCTCCCTTGTCTTTGTCGGTTTCCAAATTATCAACATATGCTGTACGTCGCTATGCAACTGCCTGTGAGTACTCTAGTCTGAGTTCAGGGCACAACGGAACATAAATGTTCCTTAAGCGAGATCGGTGAGCCACACACTATCATCATATTCCCGATCGCAACCGACAAAGCAACGAGCCCGTGGCTCAATGGTAGAAAGCGTTCGACTCAAATACCAAAGGTCGCGGGTTCGAAACCCAGGTATTCCACACTTGGGATTGGGTATGACGAGCTGATGACGGCTAATAAGCCAGAAATGGCCATTTCGGTCTCCCTTGTCTTTGTCGGTTCCAAATTATCAACATATGCTACACGTCGCTATGCGACTGCCTGTGAAGTACTCTAGTCTGAGTTCAGGGGCACAACGGAACATAAATGTTCCTTAAGCAGATCGGTGAGCCACACACTATCATCATATTCCCGATCGCAACCGACAAAGCAGCGAGCCCGTGGCTCAATGGTAAGAGCGTTCGACTCAAATACCAAAGGTCGCGGGTTCGAATCCCAGGTGTTCCACACTTGGGATTGGGTATGACTGGCTGATGACGGCTAATAAGCCAGAAATGGCCATTCCGGTCTCCCTTGTCTTTGTCGGTTCCACATTATCAACATATGCTACACGTCGCTATGCGACTGCCTGTGAGTACTCTAATCTGAGTTCAAGGGCCTAACGGAACATAAATGTTCCTTAAGCAGATCGGTGAGCCACACACTATCATCATATTCCCCGATCGCAACCGACAAAGCAACGAGCCCGTGGCTCAATGGTAGAAACGTTCGACTCAAATACCAAAGGTCGCTGGGTTCGAATCCCAGGTGTTCCACACTTGGGATTGGGTATGACTGGCTGATGACGGCTAATAAATGGACGGGACGTGGGGCTGGGAGGGACAGGAGGGCGTGGAGGCTGGGGTGGGACGGAGGCGGGAGGGCCGGGCAGGGGCTGGGCAGGGCAGGACAGGCGTGGGCAGGATGGGACTGGTGGG
>WEDG01003666.1:0-27972 GCA_017591395.1 Schistocephalus solidus | reverse complement strand
ATATATATATATATATATATATATGTGCGTAGATCAGAGATTGTATGCATTCCGAGCTGATATAATGAAAAGAGGAAGTGGTTCTCCGGAAAATATGAGTTTTACTCGTGAATTTTCGAGCTGGTCACATTAACCCGTCGTCAGAAGAAATAACTAAAAGTGAGTGTTAGAATGTCGCACTAGGCAGACTGGCGTGACTGGGCCGACAGACCATTGGCTTGTAAAATGAGAGTCATGTTAGATTGTGAGCTAGGGGAAGGGGGAGGTGGGACAACTGCGGTTCCCTGTGCTGCCAGGGGAGAGTGGATGGTGGATCAGTTGGATTGCGAGTGGCTGGGGTGCCGGTAGGTGATGTGGCATTTGGACGGGGTTGGTGTACTTTGCGTCCGCTACTTGGCCTTGTTCGTCATATTCAAGCTTACACATTGTTCCTTCTGCATATACAGACATGTTTCAGGCTGTTTTTAGTTCTGACACCGGGTGCCTGCATTGAGGTCACTGGCAGATTTCGGCTCCCTCCCCACTCCACGTCTCTACTCCGTTTTGTTTTCAAACCCCTAGGCTTTCGAGTTCCTCCTTTAACAAAAGCCCAACATCGTCTTCCTGATTCATGCCGCTTTTGATTAGCTGTATTTGTCCACGGAACGGTAGCATATGGATTCTTTGAATCTAGTATCGCTTCTTCTTGGCTTGTCAGTTACAGTTATCGTTAGAACGACTAAGTAAATGGTCCCATCTCAAAGGGGTGCACTACTCGCGGCTCGATCCCGCGACCTGTTGATTATAAATACAACGCTCAAACCCACTACTCCATTGTCGACAAAGTTTATCTGCCTATAATACTATCCGCTGTTTGGCTGCTGGCAGCGCCCTAGAAGATTGGGTCCCGTAAGCGAACGGTGAGCGTTCATCTATCGATTTTCGGCAGTCACACTGAACTGGACGCATGCACAGCCAATTCCTATCCAAGGGCATCTTGTGGACGATTACGTTTTCTTCCAATAGCACACACGAAAAAAGACTAAGCGGTCCGGATTTTTAAAAAAAACGAATATGCTTACGAGAAAGTTGGGACACCCGCACAATCATCCGCTGTTTACTACCAGACGCTGACTAATGCTACTTATCCATACCTACTGAATTATCTTGCGAGTAGCCGGAAACCCCTTCATGTGGAAGCTTCAAGGGGTGCATCCTTCCATGAGGTCCAATTAAAAATGCCGAAAATGGAGGGTTCGTGCACAACATGGGTACGCGTAGTGCCGGCTCATACCTCAACACCTACTCCGTGGGAGATGATTCATCTGCACCTGACCTCGCCTCCGGTCTCCGGTCATAAGTTTTTTGTGATTGAACTCCATCAACTTGAAGACTTGTCGCTTAAAATGCAGATATTGTTACAAGCTAACAATTTTCTCTATTCACTAAGAGCATTAACCTACCTTTATTTGTTTTTAAAGCATAACTAGCCTAGCTTATGTTAAGATAGCTCGGTTAAGTTGAGTGTATGCACAGGAAGTAACTTATATCCCGGCGGCAAATCGGTTGGTCCCATTAAGCGTACGCATACGTCAGTTGTTAAAGGTAGGAGCAGTGCTCTAACCTGACAATACTCAACCACCTTTTTAAATTTGATTTCCTTCAGTTTCAGCGTGGTCGAGTATACATTGCGGCGTATAGCGTGTGGTGTGACATACAAAAACATCCTCCTCACAGATCTTAACTCTCATTTCCCCTATGAAAGCGAACCGTATCTTAATAAATTTGCCAATCGTTACATGAATGTTCTAAGATATGGAGTCTTTTCTACTGCCCTTTCTCCTCTAACAGTATTCAAATATTAAAAATGTTCAACCCTGTTTATCTTCAGGATTTGCTATTCTCAGTTAGACTTTGTAGTGCTGGCGCCTGGCAACATTCTATCATCTTTTCTGATTTGATAGATTTCATTATTTTTATCCACTTTCTTAGGAAAATAAAGTTTTTTGTCTGATTTTCTGCTCTCTGGTGCCGATAATATCCAGTTTATAAGACAGAAAAACGATTCTCACTTACCTTGCCACCATGTGCATTCCCCTACTCTACATAGTCTTCATTTATCCATTCCTGCTTTTTATTACTTTACATTACAATAGTTATTTGATTTATTATGTAGATACAGATCTGTATTCCTGCTTACCTTATAAGACAACTTTTTGTTTATAGTGGCGCCTTTTCTTAAATTCTCCCATATGCATTTATATCACATCAACTCGCAATGGTTCCTGAACTGCCACTTACCGACATTTATTAATCTCCGATGCCATTGGTTACTTGTTCCCTTGAGTACTGACCTCATGCACATTTGCCGGTGGCGCACTATTAACTGACGGTTGCTTTTTGATTTTTTTAATTGATATGGTAGATTCCGTTGTCACGAAAATATTTTCAGATGACATCTAATTACGTTTTAAATTTAAATTTACATATTTTACTATGTATCCGCTGTGATGCCCCTCACATTAAAACTGAATTACTGCAAGTCCCATAAGACATGCGCCACTACTTTTCTTTTACATAATACGGTTATATAATCTATTCTTGCTGACGGAAGGAACTTTCGCAGTACTTTTGATAGAGATTTCCACCCGTCTTTGACTGGAAAGATTTCGATCCGCAAGTACCACGTAGTCTTATGCTAAATATAATTTATTAGTTATTCAATTAAATTTTTCATCCTCTGATCATGCCAGAGAACGTATTTATTACAAAGGGTAATTGATTACAGAAATTCTTAATAAAAATATCGTATAGATACCTTCGGGGGCTCCCTTATAAGGAAATAATAAAACTCCAGAGATAAATACCAACCAGACCCCTTCCAGAGTGTACGATTGTTCGCTTTTAGTAGTTTTTTCAACTGCAGGTAAATGGACAACAACGTTCACGTGAATTAGGTGGCATACCATGGATATTTATCTTCACTTTTATCCAAGGCAACTTTCCCTTGATCCTGAGACATTTTAATCTGATAAAATAGTTGGTAAATTAGCAGTGCGTTTTCTATGAGCTTGGTTTCTGAATTTTTACATAGCAGTCTTCGGGTCCACCTATTGCACAAATGTTAAATTTCCGAATTATTTGCATTGTTCTTTCATGAGTTTGCCTTAAAAACTGAGATAAGAGAAAACCTTGCGTGCATTTCCTGCATCTGACTGCAATAATGGAATTATTGGCTTTCCTTATGTTCCTAATGGTTGCTGCTAGTCACCCTTGGGAATTACAAAGCCTATGTGAAACACCCCGCGCATAAAGAGAGAGAGCTTGAATTAGGCTTAATGAGCCCAGGGCCTTGCGTGTAGTGTCGGGTTACCATTGGTTTTTGCGCTAATGTTTCTTCCTAATTTGCCTCTGTGGTGGACTGTTGCATAAAACAGTTAATGCAGTATAGCACTGTTGGCGATAAGTTCGTGCTCTCTCCTGCGGAACTTTAATCACGCTGACAGGCCAGTCGTCAATGCTGCACAAAGTATGTTACATGAGAGGCGGGACAGGGGGAGTGAAACCGGCTACCCATGCGCACCGAAAACAATTTGGAACAAATAAAGGGGGCTTTGGCACTGAGGCACTGCAGAACTTCCCATTTCGAGCTCTTATGCATTGAGCAGACGAGCAGTTGGACAACTTCTACCCATATAATCAGCGAAGATAAGGAGACACAGTCTGTTGGTCATAATGCTCACGGTTGTGCCCTCTGGACACAGGCACGTCCTCTATCATAGCTGACCGGGGATACTCGAAGACCCGTTTGACAGAATTTCACAGATCTACTCTTATCGTCGTGCGACACATGCGCGTTCGGCTCCATCTTGCAGATATAGTTTAACACACCAACAGGCCAAATTTTAATGAAGAGTAATAAATAATCAATAAACTGACCAAGACAAATACTCAGTCGTACCTCAACCGAAGTGTATGTGGATATTATACCAAACTACCTCATACAGGGTCCCGATCTTTGGTCGAAACCGGGCGTAAGGTCTGTATCTTACTCTGTTAGTGGGAAAGGCTGGGTATGCTTTCATCACGTGACTTGCAATTAACTGACTAAAATTACCTTTAAAGTGAAATGGTGTTTTATCCCTGAAAGCAGGTGACAAGGTCTACTACCTTCGAGTCGTTAGGCAAGCAACCCAGCAGCTGAGATTTTTCGCAGTCCATTAGAATTAAATGTTTTGTGTGAAGGTATTGATGTTTATTCGGATATCTCAACACTCATGTATGATCTCCTTTAAAACTAACATCAATTCGAGATTCTGTTTGTTTTATTTCGGATAACGAAAATCGAAGACCCGCGATACTATCGTTCTCTGATTTTTAAACTTGAATTATTTCTAATTAATCAATCAGCTTATGCTTCAAACCTCATGTAAAGCTTAATTTTCTGAGGGCGTATACAGTTGGAGCCAGCCGACGCATATTGCAGATTTGCATTGAGATTTTAGGTTTAGTAGACCATCAGTCAAAGTTTGCATTGGTAGAAAACGCTCCTACAACTTTTAACCTATCCTAGTCATGCATGCAGATAATAATTGGAACTGCGGTCGTTTGAATTGGAGCCCGATTGGAAAACCTTGTTTGGGATCTAGAGTACGTGAGTCCGATACTCAAACATATTCAGTTCAATCTGAACGTTATAAACTTACCCTTTTTTGTGAATTTAGAATGGCATCAGACAAAATTAGGGTTTTTTTGAAGGATTAAAAACGCGCTTGAGGCTAACGTGGACAAACACTTTTACTAAACGAAGGATTTGACTTAAAAATTTAAGCTGATAGGCTTTTCGATTAATTTGAGGGTTCGGATGGACACCAGTCCTGTTTAAGGGTATTCAAAAGGACATTTTGCCAATCTAACCTACAGCTGTGCAGGAATAGACCAAACAGACAATCATCTGCCATCCTATCAAAATCCGATCACATTCTGATCGCATATTCAGCGTTGCAATACATGAAAAGGTATTCAGACCAAAATCGAATTAAAATTGTCCCACCATTTGCAAAATAAATGGTAAGTTAAACTTTTGCAAGACGAAGGGCTGGTGCTTACTTCCCGTTGTAGTAGGACAGGTTTTAATTTAGCTCATTGACTGTATACTTGGTCGTACCATCCAAAGGAACCCAAAAACGGCTGTTTGAATCCTTTTGCAACCTATAGAGTGTCATTTCAGGCTGTTTTTGTTCGAGCAGACCTAACAGTCTGCGCCATAGCATGAGGATTAAATAAGGAAATTAAGGATGACTTATATGGCCCCCTAACCCGGACAAGAAAAAGGACACCACCACAATATAGGTGTATTTCCGTCAAAATCTCGGTAAAATAGGACTGGATTTGAGGTGAGCGTTATTGTCAAACTTAAGGTTAAGTGTTAAGATTGGGGTTACGTTTTTGGTTAACGTCAGAACTCTGCTTAGGGTACAGGAATATGTACCTCGCCTGGAATTATGCGCACGACCAATTTTTTTACCTTGGTGTAGCATTCCTATTCGCCTGTTCTGTTTATGTGGCCATATAAATAATCCTCACCCAAGATGAGTGGCACCCTTAACATTATTCTATTAGATTAATTACGCCTAGTCTTATTACGGGTCGATGTAAATATATTCCGCTTGCAGAGTTACTTACTTAAAGACAAGGTAATTCAGGCAAAATAACTTCACCTAAATTATATTCATTGCGAAAATCTCCAACCGTTTTTTTTTATTTTACTTTCCCTGTCAGGGCACCCGTTCTCCCAATGAACAGGATTTTTCGCTTCAGTGTCATCTATCTTAGGTCAATATTCTTCTTGAGGTAATAAGGGCAAAATTGGCAGAATTTCACTAAAACGGCGCTACCACATGCGGAAGGTTATTGGTCTCCTGCGTTGACTTCTGTTGCCTTAAATGATTAAGGTCTTAGTTTGCTGACGATTCAAATTCTGTAGAGAAAAAACGTGTAACATTAAACCTCCGGAACGATGCTCCCATACACGTGGAACTGGCTTCACATTGGTGAACGGTTCCTCAAATCATCATCTCCGTGCCAACTGAAGACACTTATGAAAACTCCTGCATGTTCTCTAGAACCCTCATTCAGCCTCCTTCAAATCTGAATTCTTAATCGGCATAATTGAGTTTAATGCAGGAAATTTAAATTTGCAGCAGTATTAAACCCATGAAAATGTTTGATTTTGTCGACTAGCAATGGACGACATGTAATACGGCAAAAATTACCCACTTTTCGTTGAGATCGTAAAAACGCATGATAAACTGAGAACATTGCCGGCAAAGACAAGGAAGACTGGAATGGACATTTCTGGCTTATTAGCCGTCGTCAGCCAGACATACTCAGGCCCAGAAGGTGCACTGCCCGAGGTTCGAACCCACGGCCCGTTCATCAGAAGTCCAACGCTCTAAGCATTGATCCTCGGGCAGATCACCACCTCAGATTGCGTATGACTGGCTGATGGTGGGGCTCGAGAAGGAGCCACAAGGCAGAACGGTACAAGTGAGTTGCCTTAGCTATGCGTGAGCGTTCGTCAACGAACGCATGATAACCTTCATAATAGGGAGATGATTTCCATGAAATGCAGTAGATTTCTCAGCAAATAAAATCTCATTTTTTTACAAGAAAAGGGTTGTTACGCGAAATCAGTCTACGTAGTGTTCCGTAAAGTTTTACATCTAGACTGAAGTAACTGTTCTCATAATGAGGTTAATTATTCGTTTATAACTTCATATTTAGTAATGTAAAAGCCTACCATTCACAAAATACTCAAAGATAAAATCATGGCTATATTACGAATCAATAAAATAAACTAAATATAAAATGAGCTTAGGAAATGGGCGTACATTAAATTGGAAAAATAATGCAAAACAATAATAACTACACAAGATCCGTATTTAGGGAATTGTCCGTTTACATATGTGACAGCATTAACGCTGTAAAACCTGGAGAAAGATTGTCCAAATTTGTTTGCTCAATGTATGTAATCAGCGAAATATCAAGTTTTGCTTGCCTAGAAAGACTCATCTTTGCATTTTGCCATTTCTTTTAAAAATTTCGAATACGATTTTTGATTTATTTGAGATCCAGCCTGTTGAAGAGGAGAATTTGGCTATCGTCTAAAAATGTTAGATAACACTTGCAGGATTTATCTAATTCATACGTCCAGTGAAATAAATTGCAGAAATAGCCTGCAAAATTATCGTGTCAATTCTGTGTTGATGGATGCCTTTATAACGGAAGGCATTTTTAACAATATCAGGGATCACTCTCATTTATAGCGTCTATTTTGGCGCCAGTTCATCGTTTTCTGAATTTATTGGCCATCTAAACCATCATGCGTCAAGCTTTTGCAGTCCTTAGCATGTATTGGTGTAAGAAAACATCTGCCTGTCCTGTAGCATCGGATACTAGCGAATTATGGCCTGTTTTCATTCAATAATCAGATTTGTAATGAACTCTTGTTAGTAAAGAAAACAATAAACAACCATAATTAGCAACATCAAAGTTGTACCATCCAGCAGCAAAAATTCCAATCATAAAGTTTTATGCCTTAGGCAGTCTACTATTCATGAGATTTCTGTAAAAAGTTTTACTTTTTATTTTCACAAGCCTTTACTTTTTCTGCTCATCAACCCCTCGCACCACAAATCAGCTAAAAGTCTGTAAAAATTTCTTTTTATTTATTCAGATGAAAATTTCTTTTTCTACCCATCCACTTGAGACTTCCGCACTGCAAAATTTATATTAATTAAACCAAATATTTGCCATCTACAAAGCTTTAAATAGAGACAGTGTATTTTAATGGTCACAGCCGAGCTTTAAGTTACTCGATTAAAAAAGATTCGAAGAACTCAAAAGCAACTTTATGCCGTTGTACGCAGACACTTTGAGTCACATTTACTACCATATTTTAGCACTACCGCACGTGCTTCTTTCTCAATGAAAAATTTATATGAGCCGTGTATGGTGTTATATTCGAGCGGAGAAATGGTCTCATATGACAGATTCTGGTGGTAAGCAAACTAAGGACCATAAACCTGGGTGATTCCACAAATAACATGGCCTTTGATACGTTTTAAGCATTTTCACACGTTCGCAGGGCCCAAATGCTCAGTTTGGGCGTAATTGAATACCCCTGAGGTGCTATGTAACCCAAGATACGATAAGCACTTGAATTTTAAAGGTGAATAATTAGTTATCCCAGCAGAGCCTAATTTGGCAAGAGAAAACTCCAGTAGTATCCTTGACATCATAAGTGCCAATGAGCACATGGTCCAGCTTCTAGTTCACGGGCCCAACATTAAATTGCTCTACTGTTTACACCGTTTGACTGAAGCAGTCGATAGAGGAAACATGGTGCACGCAGTCTATATCGACTTCAAAAAGGATTTTGCTAGCGTGCCGCACCAGCGCATTTTTTATTAACTCAACTGCATAGGCGTAAGAGGTAGACTTCTGACATGGATAGGAAACTTCTTAACTGGCCGCTCACAAACTGTCCATATCAGCGATAAACTGTCGACCAAGGTTGAGATTAAGAGTGGTGTTCCCCAGGCTCTGTTCTCGGCCCTATTTTGTTCATTGTTTACATCAACGATTGTGTCAACGAACTGCACTGCGATATTGCCATGTTTTCCAATGATCTCAAACTTCGGCGCGTCACTCAAACTGCGGCTGACGAAGAGAACCTGCAGGTAAACTTAAATCGACTCCAGAAATGGCCAAATGACTGGCTCTTGCCGTTTAATGAGAGCAAGTGCAACATCATACGAGTCAGGAAAAGCAATCCTTCGAACCGTACGGTTAAGAGTCTGAATGGCATTCCATTGAAATAAGTGGATGCCCAAAAGGACCTGGGATTCTGGAAACGCCCTCGTTTAAACCCTCCTTTACATTGCGCAAAGGTAGCGAAGTCAGCCATGTCGATTCTGTACCTCGTTAAACGAGCTTCTGCAGCCTTCACTACCGACTGCTTCTCTGAAGTCTTCGGAACATTCGTGTGGCCACAGTTGGAGTCCGCTATCCAAGCTTGGAGATCCGGGGTAACTAAGGACATCAACATCCTCGAAAAGGTACAAAGGCGAGCAACAAAACTTGTCCTTGGACATGGCTCAGCCATATGAAACACGGCTGTCGAATCTCAATCTCTTTCCCTTGCGCTATAGACAGCTTTGGGGGGACCTGATACTAAAATCCGCATACTACGCGTCCAGGACTGTCATCTCGTCCCAAATGATTTCTTAGAGTTAGCAACACCAACGAACTTGAGAGGTCATCCTCTCAAATTACGTGTGACTGTAGCAAGGCTAGACACTCGGAAGTACTTCTTCTCCAAAAGAGAAATCAAAGCTTGGAAAAGTTTTCCTCTGGGTGTTGTTATGTCGGACTCCTTGGAGGTTTTTAAGCAAAAGTTAGATCGATATAATGGTGCGAGCTACAACACGAACCGAAAGCTGCAAGAGTGACGTCAGCAAATAAAGTATTTATGATACTACTATCTATATTTAAGTAACATTTGTTTATGTTTATTATTTTCGTTTGAGGTCTTGCACTCTCCCATAATTCCCATGCTGGGGTCCCCGAGGTCTTCGCTGCTTAATTATTTGCACACCTTGGTGACACCATGAGTGTTCGCATCAGCTGGACCTGGTGGGCGTCGTCCATGAGGTGTATGAACGTTCTCCCTTGGTTCGAACCGCAATGGACCGAGGATGATTTCAGCATATATTTCCGACTTTGAGATCCCTCAACGGACTCTGCAATCAGTAAGGGAGCATCTGGCTGATTCATGTTACCTCCGCAATACCCCACGTTGGACCCTCCCCCCCCCAAGGGTGACAGTTTTTTCTCCTAAATATCAACGGGAGTTTTTTTCACTGTCTGCTCTTTTTCAACTATGTTCCACTATGTTGGCCTCGCCAACATATCGAGATACTATTTTTTGATACCACAACTCGAATGTACAAATAAGAAAATCAAAGGTGACTCACCTACATCTCCCTCAAATAAACTGATACTGGTACTATCCGTTCTTTAATCTAGGCTGAGGAATAAAGTCCCGTGAAGTCTCTTTGTCACCGTCTTTAAATACAGAAGTGCTGAAAATAAGACCTTTTATCTTCCTAAGCTTCAACGAACTAATGATGGATATGAGGACCTGACACTTACTTTTGCCATTTCCTCGTCAAAGACTAGTGCAGAGGGACTCCGACCTAATGAAACCCTTATTACTACTAAAACATACCAATAAAATCAAAGAACTTTTATTAATTAAAGTTATGGCAAACGCTGAACATGTACACATTATGCATAAACTTTCAGTGGCCCTTGTTCATATCAATTTCAATTTGCATGATTTTTTCCCTTTGTTAGCCCACTTTTAATTTGTTATACCCCTCTTTCATTTCAGACATGCCCTTCACACGATGCACTAAAAACATCGTTAAAATTCTTTGTACAGTCGAAATTTATGATTTATGGATTCAAAGTTATAAATATTATAGAGATCTTTAGACCGAATCCATTTGTACAGCACCTCCATCAAAATGGAAAATCTTAAAGAAATTCAAACGAACTGACAATACTGCCAATGCTTATCAACCCGGTGTGCCCAGAACAGTAAGAACTACTGCTAGGGAAGATTTATTTGCAGCGTCATGCCAAAGTAAAACTTCACACAATCCCAGAAAGGTGCTTCAGCCTAGCTGGGCATATGACAATCGTCTTTACAACGCATCATGCCGGATATCGGCTTAAAAATATATGGTCTGCGTGGACTCCACGCTTTCAGCAAAAATGGCGGAGAAAGACTTCTTTACTTTTTTGAAACTGTTATGGTTGCATGCAAAGATTTTCCTGATATTTTGCACCGCATTATATTGTCGGAAGAAGACTGCTTCAAACTAAAGGATGGGTAAATCGACCGAGCTGCATATATTGGTCAGATTCAAGATGGCATGAATTATTACAACAGAGGCTGGTGTGCCTGGTGTCACTGTATGTGGATGGTGTTTGCAGAAACAGGATAACTGACCCATTTTTCTTACTAATAAACTGATTGCCGGATTATATATAATGCTCGTCAACGAAACGTTGTGGACTCTTGTTTCTCAAGGTTCAACTAACACTGATTTTTACTCTCTCTTATAAAAGTGGCTTGAGTAAAATTTATAGGGTGGCGCCGTGGAATGGCCTACAAGGTCTCTAGTACTCAGTTCTCTAGACTATCTTCGCTGGATAATACTAAAAACGGGTATTAAACGACAAATCGACGACTCGCAATGATCTAACACAGAGCATCCTCAAGGTATGGGCAGTAAATAAGCCAAGGATAGGCAAAAAGTAATTAACGCAACCATTGAGCGATGCTACAGCAATTTACGAAAAAATTGGTTTAAATTTTTAAAATGTTTTGTTACTTAATGTAATACAATTTCGATCCATTTTTTGTAGTTATTATAATAATAAGGGATACTTTTCATTTTGGCCTCCCTGTATGGATTTCTCCTTGTTCTGAGACAGTTGATCTATTGCGTCTTCAAATATGAAAACTAAAAATAATGCTTATTAATGTTTCATAAATAGAAAGAATATTTTTACTTGCCAATATATGTACATATATCGTCCATATAATTTTGTCATTTCAGTGATATCTTGTTTAGTCCGGTAGTTTAAAAGCTTGGTTATCGACAGCCAATAATATCTTGGAAGGCCTGTTATACAGCATTGTCGGAGGTAAATTGGTTTCTTATGAAAAAAACATCCAAGTTCCCGAATAAGGGTTAGCTGATGAGGGCGATGGCTAACGAGTATGGTAGATGGTGGACCACTTTCGACCGTAGTTCCTATAATTTTAACACAGTCATTTGTGCGGTGTGTGGCCTACCGTGTGGCCTACCATGTGGACTACCGTGTGGCCTACCGTGTGGACTACCGTGCGGACTACCGTGCGGACTACCGTGTGGACTACCGTGCGGACTACCGTGTGGACTGTTGACCGTGGACTGTGGACCATGTGGACTTTTGTGCGCTTGAATAGATATCGATCATTGACAAATTAAGGTTGTATTTCTGACAGCATTTTAAGCATTTTGATCAGCTGGTTGCAGTTTACTTCTGCCGGGATCGATAAGCCAGGTTTTATAAAATTGTAATGGATCATATTTGAGCTGGACCACCGAACGCTTACCATCAACTTCTTTTGATGAATATTGCGTTTTTCGTCTGTCTTGGTGAAATTTCATCGTCCGATCAAGTCGGCTGAATGATTTAGATTATCCACTGAACCGCTTTCTCTTCACGCGTTACAATTTGTTTCAAAAAAGATTCATCTTGTGATGAGAAAGCAAGAGCCTGCAAGCTTTCGAACGTTTTTGTTTCTGATTTTGATGCAGTTCCTGTATAACCCACGTATCCACAGTTTACACTTCAACAAATACTGTTAATATTGGTTGCTAACATGAGACATCAGGGATACTTCATGTCCACGTTGCGTGGATCTGTTCCTCATTATCGAACTTTGATTCTGGCCGGCGATGTGGTTACTTTGTGAGGCTAAACCTGCAAGAACAAAACTCCGAAAACCAATTTGATAAAATTTCTCATGTCGTTAACCATTAACATTCCGATCTGTCCATGATGCTGCAACACCAAATGATCGACGTTTCCATCTTCGCACAAGGAAAATAAAGGACTTTTTCGCTATACTTTTAAAGCGCAAAATGATTTAGAAAGAAAAAAATATGGGCGACAGCTTCTTTTCATAAATAATGTCAAAATATAATCCCCATCTGAAATAAGAAGTTTTCAAAGTTGACCATACGCCCCACTACGAATTTAACACTTGACGACCCGATACACTAGCTTGGTTGGTAGAAAAACCTATTTGCTGACCGTGGTGAGGTACAAGCGGAAGCCGCAGCGTGCCCACCGTTAGCCAACAGACTTTAAGCAGACCATTAAAACCTTTAAAGCGCAAACCGGCTAAGAAGCAAGAACTTTGTGTGACAGCTTTCTAACAAAAACACAAGAATGTAAAAAGGAAACACCATCGTGAAATAAATAACTGTCAAAGTTGATCATATACCTCACCAAAAGATTTGTCACATGGACTGGTAGAGATTAAGGGTCGTTTGTTGACCTACATGAGGTACAAATGTGAGTCAGAGTTAAATTAATGTGCCCACCCGTAGCAAATAACCCAAACTCCCGTCCAAGAATTCGTTCCCGGAGCGGCATCTAGCTAACCGAAAGTTCACCACTCCCTGATAAAGTTACAATACTTTCCATGTGTCAAGAACTCTACGGAAGCCGTCAGTAACCTTTTAACATCCCACGGGGTTATGGTTGCATAGAGACTGAAGGTAAGTATCAGGGGAGAGTCGTGAGACCGAAAGACGCACTGTGACTACAGAAAACTCCGGAGTCGCTTAATGGATCTGGCGCAGTTGCGGGCATAGCAACTTTGTCGAAGAAACGGGAAGACTACTCTACATGCAGGTGGCCAAACAAGCAGTAACAGTTGGGAGGATCGTGATGCTTAATATAGTGGACGGAGTGATTGTGTTAGTTGGAAGTCATTCAAACCGCAGTGTTTGGAGCCTTCTTACAGTTTAAAATTGAATAACATTTTTATGGTGAGGAACGCAAGAGTTGGATCGGATTTACTTTGGCTTACATCCCCCACTTAGTAACAGATGCTTACCAACTGGGAGATGACTTACCTCCCCCAATTTCCCGTGGTCTCTTCCCAGGCTGTACGGACAGGTTCGTAGGAGGCCGGGAGGTGATCGATGAGTTTCCCGTGACAAAAACACTAGCATGCTTTGATCAAATGTTCTCATTTGTTGACCTTGTGATGTTAAACTGGAGGTCGAATTAAAATTATCATTCTCGCCGTTATCAAACCTACTTTAGGCCAAAAGTATGTGTGCGAACATTCTTACAAAAGCACAAGAATGAAAAAACATAACAACAAAGTGAAACTTACAGATGTCAAGCTTGATCAAATGCCTTACCACAAATTTAATACATGATGACCCAATACAATCGCTCGGGCTGTACAAATTAAGGGACAAAAGTCATTTCTCGACCTGTATAAAAAAATAATGGAAGTTACGCTTAAATGTTTTGTGCCCACCATTAGCAAGTGACCAAACCTCTCACCAAGAATACTTTCCCGGAGCGGTTTCTGGCTAAGCGAAAGTTCACCACTCCCTGGTAAAGTTAAAATATCTCCAAAAAGTTAAGGACCCCACGGAAACTGCGAGTCACTTTATTACACCTCTTTGAGTTAGGGTGGCAAACAGAGCGGAGGTGATAATCAGGAGGTCGTTTTGTAGGTCGCGACGTTAAAGGGAGGACTACGCCTAGGGTAGTGCGCTGCACGAGGAGAATAAGGAAAGTAACTGCTCGTCTACCAAATTTTAACCTAATAGGTGCTTATTTAATACTTTTTATTCTGTACGAAGTACATAGTTAAGTGGAATTTGACAATTAACTCTTCAATTTGTCTGTACAGGAACTTCGATAAAAAGGATATACCAATCTATACTGAAGTTGGTTCCTGAGCTTTTGGTAAGATGTCGTAGGCCTGCGTAGTCGGGGAATCCAATTGGCCTCTGTTGACATGACGTCAGTAATCACATCAACCTAACCGGAGCTGTCGCACTAAATCCTGCTTAAGAGACTTGGAATAGCGTGGGATAAAACGTTGGGCCCGCTGAATATTTGGCACCTCAAAGTGCCAAAATGCACACCTTACTTTTTCTGGGGAAAACCAATGAACATCTTTAGTAGGCTTCATTCTCTGTTATTTAGTTACAGAACTAGTCCTACAGGAACCCAAAAAAACTGCTTCCTATCAGCATGAGTTGGTGACGCATTTTTTCGTAAAAAATGCATTCTGTACCGGTTCGACAGCCTGGTAAACGCAATCTCCCTGTGTAAAAAAGTCATGATGGAAGAAGAAATAGGATCAGCAGTTATCTTTCCTTTATTTGCTCGTCTGGGGGATTTCAAGCGGGGGAATAGAGCAAATTTTGTCCGTTTTTAGAGCACTTATTCAAGGCCTCACAAACAAACTTTTGTTAAAGGAGTCTTAAGACGGAACTGGACTTTTTAACGCAACCCGGATAAAAAAGCAAGCTGGGTCCCGTGCCCCTGCTGTCTTACGTTCGCCTCCAGAGGAGCAAAACAAGAAGACTACCGAAGTACGGATTTGTACGCTATGCGAAGGTAGGTGCAAGAGGCAACTGGCGGCAGAACTATGGGATTTGGTGTTAGAACTGCCCACCACCTTAAATACATCATACGTGGTAGGACGTGAACTGTAAAGAATCAATCCAAGCCCAGGAAGCAGTCAGGTATGGCGTATTGTTTTCGCTGTATAAACTGTACTTGGCATTATGTAGGGCAAGCGGATTTGTATTTACCGCATCGGTGAGCTGTCCACAGTTACAAAGGAACGTAGACAAGAGATAGGCACTATGTGGGTAAAATGCTGGAACAGTGTGAGTGGGCTATGGGGTGCCAAATGGGGCGTTTATTGCGGCGGATTTTGTCGGCTAATAAGTTCTACATGAACGGATAGGCGTCAAAAAATAAGCTGTTGCAGTCAGTGCAGTAACAGCCAAAGGATTTGGGTAGCAGTTTGGGGCATATCTCATGCAAAATATTGGTGATTGTGATAAAACGTCAGTGACACATTCTTCACACTTATCTTCGATACACTTATGAATTCAGAAATATTTAAGAGAATATGTGCGTTAAATATTCTTTTTTTGCAGGTATTTGTTAGAAACGTACTTCAGAAAAGGGTAGTTTTTGTTTGTAATTGTGACATTTTTATACCCTGCAATGTACACTAACGAAGTATTGTCTACATGTATTGCAAACCTTATGCTTTATATAGTACATCTTCTTAATAACACTGGAACGGTAGGTTTAAAATTATCCGATTATTTAAGAAAATTATGCAAAAAGAATGAAACCCTTTCTTTAGGAATAAAAGTTAAATAAGACATAAGTCCGTAAATAATTATTAAATTAAACAGTATATATCTGGAAAATGATATCAGCAAGGTAGGGGCACCCAAATGAGCTCTCCAATATCAGGGTTACTTGCCGAACTTTTCTTGCAGCGACTAGAAGAAGGCGCCTTACAACGTTTCACACCAAAGATGTGGCTCCGTTACGTAGATGACACATTCGTTATCATAAAGACTTGTGACATTGGGCAATTGTACCAAAGTCTGAATGGGGTCTTCCCGGCTATAAACTTTACTTGCAAAGCTGCAAAAAGTGATACTCTCCCTTTCCGAGACGGTAAATATACAAAATCTCAGTGATGTTGGACTCGCAAAAAGCGTCCACCAAAAGGATTTGACTGCGAAACTCGTGCTTAACTATGCAAGTAACCACCCTGCGGCCCACAAAAGAAGCACTATTTGCTCTTTTTCTATGAGGTCTTCCGCTATTGCAGCAGCGATGACCTTCTTAACGAAGACTTTTCGTATTTATATTAGTTCTTGCTTTCCAATGAATACCCAACGAGCTTTGGTAAAAATTATCTTCGACGCAAAAGACAAACGCAGAACCTTTTTTTAATGGAGATATAGTGCCACGGAAATTTTGTTCCTTACCTTACATGCAAGGTGTTTCCGAAAAAAGCTCTCGACAATTAAGTCACTTTGGCATCGTGTCGCCCGCAAACCTGCATCCTTCATAGGCGCAACCCTAGGCCGAGTAAAGAACCCACCTCCCAAAGAAATTAAGTAATGTCCTTTATCGCATACCGTGCGCCAACTGCCCTTCATTTTACGTTGGCCATAGAGGCCGACGTCTTGGAACTCGCAGCAACGAACATAAGCTAGCCGTTCGCCAACGTGACCCCTTATCACTCGTGTTTGCGCACTCCCTTGGGTGCGACCACCGATTCAATTGGGACGGTACTGAAATTATCGCCATGGCCAACACCAAACAAGCACGAGAATTCCTCGAAGCTTGGCACCCTAGCAGGACCAGCATTAACCACCACGTCGATCTAGATGCTCATTACGAAGGGTAAGGTGCATGACTAACTAACGGGCGCCGACGCCCTAGCAACGACTGCTATTCCTTGCGGCATTTCAAATCTCACTTTTCGCCACCCCCAACTCACACATGGCGAACCACAATTAAACATTCCGACACTTCCAACCGACGCAGTGACCCTTACATCCAACGTTCGATAAACTAGCCGGTCGTACTTACTCGCCGCCCACATCCCCTCTAAAAAAAGCAAATTTAATTGTTCTCTCCTCACATTCCCTGTCCCAAAACATGCCCCAATTAAGTGTCCGCCTACCACCCCTCTCACACCAGCTGTTTTTTTTCCTTATCTGTCCTGTCGCGACAACTGATCTAGTTCGACCACGTCACATTCTCCTCTGTTCATTTCGTCTGATGACGGGTTGCTGCCACAACTTGAATACATACGAGTACAACTCGATTTCTTAAAGAGCATTTTCTTTTCATTATATATATATATATATATATATATATATATATATATATTTAATCGAATTGTTAAGGGGATTAAAACTCAATACGAAAATGCAAAATTACTAACGTGTCAGTTTTTATAGTGCATTTTTTTCAGGTGGCCGAAAACGAGCTTGTTTTAAAGCCGACATTCTGACGTGAATGAAATATCTGTGGATTAGACTGGTCGATAACTAATTTTAAAAACATTTAAAAGAATATTTTCTCACTAAAGATACTTTTCAGTATTTGGTTTAATATTTCATGAGGAAGCACATCTACTGTATAATAGGTTTTCCATGGTCAGTATGTTGAAAAAAATGGTTAAGGGTCCATGGAGGCAGTCTCCCGCCAGACTGAACATTGCCAGGTTACCATGCCATGGCGTTACTGTTGGAACTGTTTCGGGCTTACTCGACCGTCATTTCCCCAATGTCAGTTCTAATTACTAGCCCTTGGGAGCGGAATTTCAACTTAAACACACAGGCAGAGCTGATAGTCCACAAATGGAAGCTATTAGAAGCGTCATAGGTGTTCTATCGAACCGAATTTCATTGCCTTCTTACCAACTAGAATTCTCAGTCGCTACAGACAGTCCCACATGTATAGGCGCCCAAACTGCAATCCTTTGGGCTTGTCTTTGAAGTTCAGCTGCTTGTTTATTTATTTTGTTTAACTGTAGATGTAATAAGCGTTTAAAAAGGCAACGTTAGTCCAGCTGTGGTTCTCATAACTGTAACGAATTAAAATATTAACAGTTAAGGCAGTATAAATCCTCAAGGATGAATTCAAATGCGCACGTTCAATCATAATGGGATAGCAAACTGCACTTAACGTTTATTAGCGCAAACATCGCCCAACCGTAGAATCTTCTGATACACACGCTTAATTAGTTAATTGTCTTTGTATTCAACCCTAATTTTGACGACGAGATGGGGCAACAGTTTCGAAAATTTTAGCATAATGTTTGCATTTTCGCAAATAATTTCCTCTCTTCTACATAATAACTCCGAGAATTCGGAAATAAGTAAACGCAAGTACGAAATACGTCAAGTTTGAGAGTTGCCCTATTGTCTCAGAGACATATCTTGGTTCGCTAGGAATTGCCCTCCTCTCACTCCCTATCATCGTGGATTGGTCTTATAGCCCGAACAAAGTTTTTCAATCAATCATTTTCCGGAGAGAACTGATGTGGGCCCACCCAGAATGTTGCTAACGGTGTTCACACACCAGACAGCGCTTTGAGGATAGCAAGAATACTTCATTTAATAGCGTATTCTCATTAATCATGCGGATCATCCACAACACGTTTGGGGTAATATTTTCATTCAAAGGAAATTATCGAATACTCAATAGTAATAATAATAATATAGCGTATTAACGCCACCCATGTCCTATCGCCCTCAACATGCTCCACGCGTTTGGGTCTTGAAGTAACCCTTCAGATATTTCCGCCAACTTTACCAAAGCACCTTCTATCTGTCCTCCCGGTGGACGCAACTTGCGTTTTTGTTGGGACTTCATCAAGCACAGATTGGCTATCAACCCCACGTCACCATGACTGCGCCTAGTAGGATACTGGTGAATCGGTTCGGTTCAGTTTTATCAATAGGGGATAGGCGAATGCTTTTGAATGCCCTGTTGGTTACCAATTGGCTAAGAAAACATCAATATATGAGGAATGTTTCAAAAAAATCCGTTTTCGTAATTACTAAGGAGAGGCAAGCAACCGTCTGCTAGTCCAAAATAATACACTTAAAGGACTAAGAAACTGATGTGCGTCGAGTGTGCACTTAAAGGAATTGACACACGTGGAAAGAATAACATCTGTGGGCAGAGCGTTTCATGCTGAAACTCCTCTGTTATTGAACACATAGCCTTATTACTTACGACCAAGGCTTTAGGCGAGCACTAATCACGTGCCCTTATATATCCAGGACCTGCTTATCCCTGGAGTGTTTATGGTTTGAACATTGAGCAAAATTCGGTGGAGATATCGATTTAACGACTGTGCCATGCCTGTTATTCACATCTGCCAGTTTTCATTTTTTGCGTCTTCCGTACTCACTGCTGAACCTAGCCCGCTCGTACCGATTGCTGTTGGCTATAACAATAGCATAAACAGGAAAGGCAAATTTTGTAAATTTCTACTATGCAGAATGCCATGCATTATCTAACTAAATAAGTATAATCAGATGACCATAATCAGTGTCCACCTGGAGCTTAAATGAAACCTTTGATTCCATAAATAGTCTGCACAAATTCTAAAAGTAAATCCAGGCATTGTGGGGTCCCCTGTTGACTCGCTATTTCTGGCCGATTAAAATCAGTAAAATGGCTTATACAGGAGGCATAAAATAAATCTTCCCAGCATCGATAATACCAGGTGGTATTTCTTATAGGTTGCGTGCATTATCGCACTGAAAACGGACCTCGCAGTGTGAGCTGAACAAGAAAGGAGGCGAGTTCAGGTTAGTATGAGTATAAAAGGGGCTAAGCGTCCACAAAAAATGTCTAGACGCGGGTCCCCTCCGCGCCAACTACCTACACCCGATCGCATCTCCGGTCTTCTTTACTCTATGATGATAGCCTGTTCAAGTAAATGAGGAAGGCGAGACTGCGTTAGATTCTGCACAAGCCCAGTATAACTAATTCTCACGCACGTCATCGATCTTGGGTCCATCCTGTTGTGGAGCACACAGTGGACGTCATCAGGACTGACGGGCGGACTGTCGGGGCGCCATCAAACAGGGACGTCACGTCATGCCAACCCTTGTGATGATTTGTATTTCCAGTCAGCTCGGTCCGGATACAAAAATTGTTGAAGAAAAACTCGATGAAACCCGGAGGCTGATCAAAGGCAACTCTACGGTTTCTCGTCATCCCATTTAAAAGTAACAGTGATATATTTCATTTGAAAAGTCATTAAAAGGCTCCTTTCCAAGGAATTGATTAGAGTTGAAAATGATGTACATACCACTACTTCCCTCCGCACAATGGCTTGCGAAGTGAATTGGACTGATTTAATGTAGTCGCACTGCGTACACACTGAAGAACGTGCTTAACTTCGCTGAAAACCTGGAATACTCCGATAAGAACTCAGACAAGCAATTTATATATCTGGCGCTGGCATACACGGCCCTGCGCAGTCACCTCCGGACTGGCGTGTTTGAGTGACTACCTGCCCCCTATAACTCTTGCTTGTTTTCAGTCGCCGCTTTTATCTCTGACGATGGAATCCAGTAGGAGGTCAAAAGCTCAGATGAGTAAAACATGATTCTGGCGAGTGAACATCCTCCGGCTTCTTTAATTATACTAAGATACGTCCTCTTTCTTATGCACTTTGAGTCGAATTTATCGCTTCATAAGTTTCAGCAATGAGCTGTAGACACAAGTTTTCATACTTCAGTTAATTACTTATTTTGGTTATCGCTTCTGAATTCGCTGATGCTGGACTATCTGAGCTACATGGTTTACCAAATAGGAATCAGAAGCGTCGACTAGAAATCTAGTTCCTTCGCTCAAGACCTCGACTTCGACTTTTCAATCTTTTTGTAACCTCGCGACTTATTTCATCACACAGAACCCAATTTTTCAAGTTAAAATAACTTGACATACAGCTCTAAATTTGGTCGGCCCTGCTTTTTTCCTGTTTTCTCTGCTTTCAATCAATTTAATTCAATTTATTTTCATGAAAAACCTCTGGTATCAGTTGATTAACTTAACAATATTAGGCCAAATCATTCTTCAGAGAATGAAGAGCTTTAATTTTCATTTGCATGTAACCGACGAGGTTTGCGATTTCTTCTTGCTTCAAAAAAATTACAGTGCCACATTGAAGTCGGCCTGACGTAGAAAGGCGTTCGTAGGTACGAAGTTTTGCAAGTAAGTTGATAAAGGAAATGAAGAAATATTGTTTTTAACTAAGGTAACGTTGCTCAGCCAGCTATCGCGCATTTACAGCTTTTAAGATCCTAATAGCAGCGGTATCCACGGACCAGTGTATTTTTGTCACGGCAGATCTGTACTAGATGGCTTGATAATATTGGAAAGTAAATGCAATCGCAATAACTGAATATTACACAAACCACGACCGTTCTCACAAGTCAGAAACAGACAGCCTTCTCTAAGCTCCAGAAGTTGACCGAACCTTACGTTGCAAATATTCGAGATGTTCAAACCACCTAGAGTGATTGGTCCACCAAGCGTACTTCATCGGATGCACCACTCACCTGTCTGGGTCGATTTGTCACAATCGGGGAAATGGCCCGTGCACCATTGCACAGCCTAAATCAAGGAACCTCTTTGACAGTTTCTATTTAATTTGGGTACTTCAACAGGATTTCGAGCGTTTAAACAGTTTATGTTCAAAAGCCATCTCAAAGCGCGAACAGCTGCTTTAAATTCATTTGAACCTTGCAAGAGGTGATGATGATGATGATGATGATGATGATGATGATGATGATGATGATGATGATGATGATGATGATGATGATGATGATGATGATGATGATGATGATGATGATGATGATGATGATGATGATGATGATGATGATGATGATGATGATGATGATGATGATGATGATGATGATGAGGATGATGATGATGATGATGATGATGATGATGATGATGATGATGATGATGATGATGATGATGATGATGATGATGATGATGATGATGATGATGATGATGATGATGATGATGATGATGATGATGATGATGATGATGATGATGATGATGATGATGATGATGATGATGATGATGATGATGATGATGATGATGATGATGATGATGATGATGATGATGATCGTGGTGGTGGTGGTGATGTCGATGATGATGATGATTGTGATGATGATTCAACTATCCACTGACAGCACAAGCACTTTTAGTAGCCTCTCATGATCTCACGTCTTTTTAACCAATATATGGGCGCAAACTACTTTTTTTTATTCATCGCTGATGTCATCTTTAAGGGTTGTAGTGAGCTTTCGCGGATATCTGGTCATTCATTTCCCTGATTTTACAGTCTGACATGATGCGATCCACGGCAAACGTCTTCATCTCCGCCGAATAACACACAGATTTCGGTAGAATAGCTGTACATTTAAAAGAATAGATCTCTAATACCTTCGCCTGGACATACCTCGCAGCAGGTGTGTCTGGTCACCAGGAAGGTGGTGCGCTTTTGCTTATCCTTGGAGCACAACTTGCATTCTAGAGTCTAGTTGCAGTGGTTCCTTATCAATGTAGTGGTCATAGCACTTGCATTGATGGGAAATCCACGCTGCGCTTTTATTCTTCTGTTGCATGTCTTGGGGAACAAATTGTTTCGGGTGCACGCAGACGTCTTGTTTACCTCTTTGCAGTGACTGCACTTAATCCAATCACAAGTTAAAATACAGGTTTGGAATTTCTGGCTGGTGTGTGGAAGAGGGAAATGAGATTGAGTTGAACAATGGAATATCCAAACCCTTAGCAAATTGGTGCATCCTTCACCGTAATAAGTCAGATGCCTTGGAATCGACTACAGGACGCCAGTTGACTCGGAGTAACAGGAGGACTACAATCAGATTACATTGGCCCTTTCCTAACGTGTCTTCTTGGCATTCTCAGGGGCTTGATATCTGAGTCACCATTACAGAAGTCTGGAAGCTGAAGTTTGGTAAGTGACGTGTGTGGCACACGTAGTCATGCTGTTGAATTCTGTCAGCCAGCGCACCCGCGCCAAGCTCTCATCGTTTTCCTATTGTCTTGCAATCGAAAGAAGGGAAATGAGGGAGGAGAGTTCGGTAGGTGCCTTGTAAACGTTTACTTCTAAAAACCAGTTTATTTGGGAGTCCCCAAAGCTGCGTACACCCTATAGGACTCACGGTGGATGTGGTTAATGATGGTAGAATGCATGGTGATGTCCTTACAGACAGCCTGTGTATCTTTTTATTTACAAATCTGGCCTAATCCCTTTAATCCCATTCTTTTCATCTATAGCCACCTTCTGGTGGTCATTCCTACAAAAAATTCCGGTTTTTTAATTAATCGCTTCGATTCACGCACTCGAGCAAACTTCCAGTGTCTATATCATTGTCCCAAATTCTCATTATTACAGTAAAAGGCAGTTGAACCGTCGCATACGATGAAATTTCCAATGCGCCCGACAGCATGGTGGAGCAAGGACTTGCGCATGAATTAAGTTTATAATGAGAGAAGACTTGCGCTGCATCTACGACACTCTCTCCCCTTTCCTCACCTCAACCCGGTGTCGTGACCAAGTTAAGAAGACCAGAGGCGGGAGAGGGCGCAGGTGGTTCACGTGGCCATAGTTATAGCTGCCGACCTATCTAATGTCATTGTTTGAACGAACAATGTACACCACCTGGTTACCCAAACACAATCCCCAGCATTACGTGGCTTACATCTTACATGTGTGAGAGTTCCAGAAGTCAAGTTAAGAGGGAACCATTGCAGACAAATATTGCCGACAAAGACAAGCGAGACTGGAATGGTCATTTCTGGCTCACTGAACGTCATCAGCCAGGCAAACCAAACCCCAGTTGGTGCACCACTGAAGGCTCAAACTCGCGACCTCCTGATCAGACGTCCAATGCTCTAACCACCGAGCTACGTGTTGTTATCTTTCCGGTTTAGATCCGGGCTCGAGGGTAAACCCCAAAGCAGAATGGAACGAGTGAGTTACGTTAGCGATCGGTGAGCGTTTATCATCAAACCATTACAGGCTGACTCTCAGATGACCAGCCTGTAACTCCACACCCATGCACACTAGACTGACCACGAGGTCTAAGTGCAATTGTCAGCTGGCAACTTTCAAAGCCACGGTCCTTATTGCCCCGTGGTAATCTCAGGTTCTGCTTACACGCAGCAGATGAGCCACATTAAGAAGTGACTGGTGCTCGCTGCAAACAGGATTTTGGTATTGGGTGTGATAATGTGTGATGTAAGTGCGAGATGTGGCAATGTGGTATAGCCGGCGGTCTTCTACCGCAGGCTTACATAGAGACGCATGTCGCAAATAGTTCCATGCGGTTAGTGCAGATGCGTGGACTGTGTGGGCAGTTAAGGTGTGTACGGCGGGTAAATACCTGTGTCCTTGCACTGGTTCCACATTAAACAGTCGACGATGAGACCCGTTAAATGGACTCCTAGTTACTTTTGTGTGCAGCACTTGTTTAATTTTTTAGCGCTCTCAATGGTTCTCTTCTTAAAAGTGGGTGGGTCTCTGTGAAAGAAGCAGAAGTCAGCTGAATCATACGCTTATGTTTGGTTTTCGCAGTTTCAAAGAACGCTGTGTGGTCTAAAATCGGCGTTTCGGGGAGTAGGTGCAAAAAGCGAGTATCTAGCTAGTAGAAGTAAGGAATGTAGAGTGGTATTAAATAGGAGAAAAATTGCTGCAACTGCCTCTTGGTTGGTATTTAGAACATGTTTGAAAAGTAAAGTTTCGAAAACTACTATGTTGGCATTTGAAGGGGAGTCTCGGTTGGGTATTCAGTCAGGGGTGTTTTTGTTCAAGATGAAATAAGATTTTAAATTTTTATTCTTTAAAATAGATAAAAATAACATTAATTACTATGAAATTAGTCTAACTGCTTTTCAAATATTAAAATTGCATGCATTAAATATCATTGTGCCACAGGAAACCAAAACTCGAATAAAGACGGATATCTAGTTGGCAGGTCGTTTGACAATGTATTGGGTGTGGGAATTAACTAATATTATTTTTATGAAAGGACACGATGTTTGTTTCAAAGTGACTTTATATATATATATATATATATATTTCAATTTATTTAAGTTATTGCCCATTGGCAGCTCTCAACTTTTACCATCTTTCGAGAAAAATGGATTGCAGTATCAGTATCTGGGGTCACAACAGATACTCCGCGGTGGTCAGGTGCACACTGATTGGCTATCAGTGTCCTGCTGTCCTGCCTATCTCAACTAGCAATTATTGAGGGTGTTACTAAGCTCAGGTCGTTTAAATTAAGGCAAAAACTGTATACTTCAGAAACAGATCATAGTGATTAATAAAAACGTCTACCTAAACTGGAGCAGTTTAGCGAACGACTGCTTCAACGTTCACAATATGGTCCTTTCTGCGATGCTCTCTTTCGCAACATGGACTACGTCCTCCTTGACGAAAGCAATAAACACTTAGTCACGTCCGAGACACTCGTAAACACCCTGGTGGCTGTTTGCGTCTCTTTGCGCAATTGCCAACAAATGTTTAAGCATTTTCGTCCTAGAATAAATGTAAAGGAGGTGTGCACCTCTTTGATATCAAACATTTTCATGACGGCTCAGCAGCTGCAACATGACTTTACTTACATAGATAACAAAATAGAAGCACAAAAAAGTTTGAATTTGCACAGAATTTCAGTACGAAATAGCAAGGCCATGGTTTACCGTAAAGAATGATCAGGTGAGGGACGTTACAGTAAAACATCATATAAGTAAAAAAGTGGACGTTAACACAAATTGCAATTGCACGTAATTCTAGGCATGTGGAATACCAGGACAACTGGTGAATGGCTTCTAGCTGCTTGCATATGTCGGGTTTCTCCCACCATAAATAGGCTGCGTCCAAGTAGCGCAAGGTCAGAGTTGTTCGTGTCTGAACAAGTACTCAGAAAGGTCTTTTGAAGTTAACAGAGTGACCGCTATCTGGCCCATGCTCGAAGATATTTACGGAGTGTTTATATTGAGGATTCGTACCTATCAGGAGAGGAAATAAGAGTTCTGAACAATGGCTTCAATCTTATGAGTGCTTTGGCAGATTAAAGTAAGTCCACTGAGCAAATTGTGAAAAAATGAATCAGCTCGGTGGGACAAGAATATTTGACATGCTAGGCTTGAGTTTAACTAGCGGTCTCAACATTTGATCTATGGTGCGTCAACCGAGAGCCAAGATTTTACCCAAAAATATCTGAGGCTACCCAACTAACCCACTTCGACTGCGATATCTCTGTCGAGACTATTTTGCTTTTATCTAACTGTTAACCCTTTTAGCTGTACTGTTTGATTTACTGAACGTGAACTACACTGATCTAGCGATAGCGCGTAGAATGTGTTGGATGCTCAGGTCATTTGATGTCCAATTAATTTTTCTTGCATAAACCCTGTGTCTTTTGTCCTTTGACTGGCATCGACTATAGCGTCCTTTAAACTCGCTAGAGTTGAAACATTTCAACCTTCACGCTTACGCTTTTGATTTTGTTGACTGCTATTCACCTCTTGTATGAAGTCAGGACGAAATTAAATTTCGTTAGATATGCTACCTCCTTAAGTGCTTACCGAAATTTCGAAAATGCTTTTTTTAATTAAAAGAAGATTACATAAGAAGGGTATAAATATTAGTTAACGTAAAGCCAAACCCCAAAATCTTTCAGTCAATTCAAGATAACGACTTTTGAATGAAGTTCTGTCTGGCCATCTACAACAACCACTAAATTAGTATACATTTTCATATTGATTTTCGATGTCTTTTTAATGCAATGTATTTTATAGAAGACACTTACAAACATATTCTCTCATTTATTTATTCTGTGGTGCTTTGTGTTTTCTGTAAATTTATGCTTGAAGAAAGTTACGTATATAAAGTCGGGTAGGTAACACGTGTAAGGGACAAGTTTAGCCTTGTCAGTCACTGTGTTCGGTTTTGAAAAAGTTTCTAACTATTAGATGAATATTAGTATCAGTTTCAATATATTTGAGGGAGATGTAGGTTAGTCAACTTTGAATTCCCTATTTGTACGTGGGAATTGTGGTATCAAACAAATAGTATATCGATATATTTGCGAGGCCAATTGATATAAGGCAACTGGCTGGAACATAATTGAAAAATAGCAGACTGAAAAAAAAATTCCCAGTGATATTAAGGAGAATAAAAATGGCGCCCTTGGGGAGGGGGTCCAACGGGGGGCATCGCGGAGGTCACATGAATCAGAACCGAAGTGCGGAAGGTGCAACCAGATGCTTCATTTCTGATTGCAGAGTCCGTTGAGTGATTTCAAAGGCGGAGATATCCGCCCAGACCATCCTTGGTCCGTTACTGTTAAAACCAAGGAAGAACGTTCATACATCACACAGACGATGGCCGTCAGGTCTAGCTGATGCGAACGCTCACGGTGTCCGCGGTAGAAATCATATTAATTTATGCAGGAATTCATTAATCAAGCCGATTTCGACTTTTTATTGAAAAATGATACGCTGATCAACTAGGCCACGTTGCACCGAGCAATTAAAATACAATTTTAATGTGTGATGAATACGGCGGGTGTGTTGATAATACCTAGCGGACTGCTGTCAAAGTTTCCTCTCTTTTTATTCAACATAAAGCCTGGCGTTTTCATGTGCAAAAATCACCTTATAGTGCCTCCGTAGTGTAGACTAGGGTCAAAATTGCTACAGACC
>WEDG01003665.1:22500-34505 GCA_017591395.1 Schistocephalus solidus | reverse complement strand
GAAGCATCTGCAGGGTAATAAGGCTTTTTCTACGGCAAAACTGTAAATCCCAAAGAATCTGATCAGGTTTTTTACATGACACCAGATAACTTATCGAAAGGCCTATGCCAAGGGAAGTTAGCAATAGCTGAGTAAGTGGCTTTACGACTAACGAACTCAACAATGTGCTGCCAGAAGAGGTTCGTAAAAACGCTGCATCTTCTACGGCCGACAACCACTTCAGGTGATGTCCACATGCTGTCGCCGCTCTCTGAGGATAGTCATTCAGCCCGCTTACTTCACAGTGATATACATTCCTGTACTCAACCCCCGAACATTGCTCGCAACCGACACTATCTATCTATTCTGCCAGTCCCAGGGTCCTCAATCCGCTGACATCGCCATGCGGACGGCGTAAGCGATGCCAACTACTCATAAGACACTTATGAATCAAAAATAATTCTTCATAATTTCTCTATCCATACAATTGTACCGGCCCGATGATGAGTCACCTAAACACATGTTGCACACTCAGTTTTGTATGTTAACATGGGAATATTCGAAGAACTTATTAACTCGTATTTTAATTTAAACTCTGGGAAGAATTAGATGCGATCACGGTCAATTTTTGGATTACAACTTGAACCCATCATTAGAGAGTGTATTAGATACAGTCTCTCATTTTGGGTTCGAGTTGGCATTCGAAACGTCAGGTGAATAAATTTCTTGATCCAGCGATCGTATCTACTTCTTCTCAATTACTTCCTGGGACTTCAATTTTCACTTATATTGGATGTGTTAACTCTGTATAAACATATTTGAAGAGGAATATGCCATCAAACTGCAAATATATGCGAAAGCGTCATTAAAAGAACTGTTTTTTCTACATAGGAGATATTAAAATTGGACCGAAATTGATTAACGTCAAAAACGTTGCAGGTGTTGTATGCTGAATGAGCACCGCTGGCAGGTAAATACAGTCTATCAACTGCATATACAACTAGGTAGTGCAGAATTGACTGTTTAAAAAATCTTTAAAAAGCTTATGAGAACAGGAAGCATGCCTGTAGGGCCAGGATCCAAACAAAATCTCTTAGCCTGCATTCCCCATGACGGGTTTCGTCACTCAAAGCTTAGCGGAGAGCTCGGTGGTTTTGAAAAATGTCAGCGCTCAGGTACTCGCCAAACTTGGTCTTAAGATATTTGTGATAAAAGTGGATGTCTACTGCCATGCCTTCTGTGTTGAGAAAGTTTCCCATCGATCCTTGTTACATGCTCCTCCTCAGCATCAGATATATCTGACCATCAGCGTTTCAACAAATGATCAGGTTCGTTGTCGGAAGGAGAATGTCCCTAATAATAATGTTTTGCATACGTACAGTAAACTTGAGATGCGTCTCTTTTTAGTTAGCAGCAGCTTAATAATTAAAAGCCACACATAAAATAAGTAAGTAAGCCAGTGTACCTCTAGCTTAAAACCTACTGACTTATTTAGGAAAGCTATTTTTCTTGCGTAATTAGTGTAATCACAATGATATTTGCAAGATATGAGCTCATTTTTAATAAAAAGACTGTGATAAGCGTATTCTGTTGAAAAAACTTTAGAGGGGTCGATTCTTAAGCAATTCAAACCATTTGTGGTTTCAATTAGGTGCCTTATTATTAAATTATTCCCATTGTAGGATGTCACCGCAAGGGAAAAAAACAAGGAGAGGACCACAGATGAATAAGGCAACGGAAGAGGAAATAATAATGAAAAAAAAATAGAATCCAGCCGAATTGTCGACTACCTACAGAAAAGGAGACTGCTACCTATGCATATGTTGTGCGCATGCGGGAACAATATAACAAAGCAGTCCTCTGTAGAGCAGACAAACGACTTCTTATTTAAATGCTCCCGCTGCAGACGAAATAAGTGCCTAAGAAAAGGAATTTTTTTCAAAGGTAGTAAGTTAATCATGTGGAATATAACGAAAATTGTCTACCGGTACGTAGAGGGCGTGCGAGTCTAGCGATGTGCCGCACTGGTAGGAGTGCATCGCAATACTGCAATGCAATGCTACGCAATTTGTCACAATGTGTCAACCAGTGCACTCATGAGTGCGTAGGCCAGGTAGATGGCAAGGGTATAGAAGTGCAGGTGGGCGAGACAATTACTACTACTGCTAATGCGTCTACGAATACAACTACTAGTAGTTCAACTAGAATTATTACAACAACTACTACTACTACTAATATTACTAATACGACTACCACATGCGTCTAATACTACTAATACTACTTCTTATACTACTACTACTACTAATACTACTACTAAAACTCATATTACTTCTAATAATACTACTTTTGCGTATATGACTAATATTTCTACAACTATTACTACCAATACAACCATTAATACTACAACTGCTACAACTACTATTACTTAAACTACTACTGCGTCTACTTAGCCTACCGCTACTACAACTACTACTACTATTACTGCTTCTAAAACTGCGTCTGCTGCAACTACTACTACTTCTTCTACTACCACTTATGCTAATATTTCTTCTACTACAACTACTGCAACCACTTCTACTACTACTACAATAATGAATATTACTATAATTAATACTAAAACTACAACTATTACTACTTTTACTACTGCGTCCGCTACGACTTCTAATATTATAAAACTACTGTAACTTCTGCGTCTTCTACCACTTCTTTTAAAACTATTATTACTTCTACTATTACTACCACTGATTGATCGTCTACTACTATAACGATTTATATTCCTACTTCAACGTCTAATATTAATTCGACTACTACTAACTCTACTACTAATTGAATTTCTTATATTACTATTATTACTACTACTGCAAGAACAAATCATACTCAAACTCTAATAACTATTACTACTACTAATACTACCACTGCTTCTGATACAACTACTAGTACTTCTACTACTACTGCGTCTACTACTACAACTTACACTACCACTGATGTGTCTACTAAAACTACGAATAAATCCACAACTACTACTCCGTCTACTGTTACTTCTACCATAACTACTACTACTAATACTTCTGCGCCTTTTGCTACCACTAATTCTACAACTACTACTACTACTTATGCTTCCAGTACTACCCCTATTACTGCAACTACTACTGCGTCTACCACTACCAATACTACCCCTGCTACGACTACAACAACTGCGTCTACTACTTCTACTCTATAACTACTACAACTGCGTCTACTGCAACTAATACTACTATTATTAATACTAATACAAATAATTCTAATACTACTACTACTACTACGACTACTACTACTACTAATACTACGACTACTGCTATTACTACTACTAATACAACCATTACTACTACAACTACAAGTATTTCTACCACTGCTACTCCGTCTTATACTTCTTCTGCTTCTCCTACTTCAACAACGACCACTGCATCTAATAATGCTCTTAATACTACTACTTCAACTTCTACTACTAAAATACCTACTTCTGCGTCTGCTGCAACTACTACAACTTATACTACTATTTCAAATATTTAAACTACTTCAACTACTGCGCCAACTACTACTACTACCACTACTTTTAATTCTTCTACTTAAAACACTACATTTACAACTACTACTATTACTACTAAGACTGCGTCACCTACTACTACTACCACTATTACTATTATACAACTATTTCTACCGCGACTACTACCACTACTATTACAACTTCAGTATAACGACTACTTCTATTATTGCCGACACTACTAGTGCGTCTACTAATACTAGTACTTCTACTAATAATATTAATAATAATAATAATAATAAGTATCTAACTACTGCGTCTACTACCAAAACAAGATCTTCTTCCTCTTATACCAATAGTATAACTACTACTACTATTACTTCTAACACAAAAATTACCTCAACTTAAACTACCATTACCATTACTACTACAACTACTGCTAATACTATATTTTCTACTACGACTACCACTATTAATACTACGACACATACGTCTAATACTATGCTACAATAACTACTACTACTACAACTCATATTAATTCTAATAATACTACTTTTGCGTCTACAACTAATTATACTAAAACTTTTACTACCAATACAACCATTAATACTACTAAATCAACTACTATTACTATAACTACTACTGCGTCTGCTGCAACTACTACTACTTCTTCTTCTACTACTACTTCTAATACTACTACTAATACTACTACTTCTACTACTACTACTACTTCTATTTCGACAACTACAACTACTGCGTCTACTACTACTACTACTACTACTACTACTACTACTACTACTATAATAACTATTACTATTTGTAATACTAATACTACAAATATTATTACTATTACTACTTCTACTACTGTTTTTAATACTACTTATATTATACAACTACTATTACATCTGCGTCTTTTTTCACTACTATTACAATTATTACTTCTTCTACTATTACTACCACTAATAGAGCATCTAATATTACTACTATTTATATTACTACTACTAAGTCTACTACTATTATGACTACTACTATCTCTACTGCTAATAGTATTACTACTACTACTACTATAGCTACTACTCCAACAACAAATTCTACTAAAACTCTCATAACTATTACTACTACTACTACTACTTCTACTACTTCTACTACTGATACAACTCCTACAACTTATACTACTACTACTGTGTTTACTACAACTACGACTATATCCACAACTACTACTCCGTCTACTGTTACTTCAACTAAAACTACTACTAGTAGTTCTGCGTCTTTTGCTTCTTCTAATTCTACAACTACTTATACTACTTTTGCTTCCAGTACTACCACTACTACTGCAACTACTACTGCGTCTACCACTACCAATACTACCACTGCTTCGACTACTTCAACAGCGTCTACTACTTCTACTCTTTTACTACTACAACTGCGTCTGCTGCAACTAAAAAAACGACTACTACTACTACTTATACTACTACTACTACTACGACTACTACTACTACTACTACTACTACTACTACTAATATTAATACTCTTTATACTGCGTCTACTACTATAAATACTTCTACGACTTCGACATCTTATAGTTTATCACTACTTCTATTACTACTACTACTTCTAGTACTACCACTACTACAACTTACCTCACTTCAACTAGTATTACTACTACTACTACTGATACAACAAGGATTACTATTACTAAGACTACTACTGTGTCTACTACTACAACTAATACTTCTATATTTGCGTCTACTAATACAACTACTACTATTAACACAACTACAACACCGTCTACTGCTACTACTACCAATACTACAAATACTATTAATACTGCGTCTACTATTACTACTAATACTACAACTACAACTAATTATGTTACCAGTACTACAGGAAAGGAGACTGCTACCTATGCATATGTTGTGTGCATGCGCAAACAGTATCACCCAGCAGGCCTCAGCAGAGCAGACAAACGGCTTCTTATTTAAATGTTCCCGCTGCAGACGAAAGAGGTGCCTAAGAAAAGGTACTATTTTGAAGGAAGTATGTTAAACCTGGGGTATATAACGAAAATTGTCTACCGGGACGAAGAAGGCGTGCAAGCCAAGCGCTGGCCGCACTGTAAGGGGTGCATTGCAATACTGCAATGCAGTGGTACGCAATTTGTCGCAATTTGCCAACAAGTGAACTCATGTGCACCGTAGGCCAGGTAGGCGCCAAAGTTATAGAAATGCAGGTGGAAGAGGCAATTACTACTACGGCTAATGCGTCTACGACTACTACTACTACTACTACCACTTCAACTAAAAATTACTACCACAACTAATACTGCTACTAATATTTCTACGACTACCACTATTAATACTAACACACATGCGTCTAATACTACTACTACTACTACTACTACTACTACTACTACTACTACTACTACTACTACTACTACTACTACTACTACTACTTCTACTACTACTACTACTACTACTACTACTACTACTACTACTACTACTACTACTACTACTAATACTAATGCTGCCACTACTACTTATACTAATACTACTACTTCTACTTCTAATACTGTTACGACTAATACTACTTCTACTACTACTACTACTACTACTACTTCTACTACTAGAACTCATATTAGTTCTAATAATACTACTTTTGGATCTACAGCTAATAATACTACAACTATTACTACTAATTCAATCGTTAAACTACTATCAGTATCAGATTCAGTATATTTGAGGGAGATGTAGGTGAGTCACCTTTGAATTCCTTATTTGTACATGCGAGATGTGGTATCAAAAAAAATAGTATCTCGATATGTTTTACGAGGCCAACATAGTGGAACAAAGTTGAAAAAGAGCAGACAGTGAAAAAAAAACTCCCGGTGATATTAAGGAGAAAAAAACTGCCGCCCTTGGGAGTGGGGGTCCAACGGGGGGCATTTCGGAGGTCACATGATGCTCCATTGCTGATTGCAGCATCCGTTGAGGGATTTCAAAGGCTGAAATAGATGTCCAGATCATCCTCGGTCCATTGCGGTTTAAACCAGGGGATAACGTTCATACACCTCATGGACGACGGTCACCAGGTCCAGCTGATGCGAATACTCACGGTGTTACCAAGGTGTGTAAATAAGTTAAGCATCGAAGACCTCGAGGACCCCAGCATGGGAATAATGGGAGAATGCAAGCCCTCGAACGAAAATAACAAACAAGGAAATGTTACTCAAATATAACTAGTAGTATCATAAATGCCTTACTTTCTGACGTCACACTTTCAACTTTCCGTTAGTGTTGTAGCCCGCACGATTATATCTAAAAACCTCCAAGGAGTCCGACATTACAACATCCAGAGAAAGACTATTCCAAGCTTCGACTACTCTTTTGGAGAAGAAGTACTTAAGAGTGTCTAGCCTTGCTCCAGTCACACGTAATTTGAGAGGATGACCTCTCAAGTTCGTTGTTTTTGCTAACTCGAAGAAATCCCCTGGCACGAGACAACAGTCCTGGATGCGTAGTATGCGGAATGTTAGTCTCAGGTCCCCCCGAAGATGTCTTTAGTGCAAGGGAAAGAGATTGAGACTCGACAGACGTGTTTCATAAGGCAGTGAGCCATGTCCAAGGACAAGTTTGGTTGCTCGCCTTTGGACCTTTTCGAGGATTTTGATGTCCTTCGCTGCCCAGGGTCTCCAAGCTTGGATAGCGGACTCCAACTGTGGCCGCACGAATGTTCCGAAAACTTTAGCGAAACAGTCGGTATTGAAGGCTGCAAAAGCTCGTTTAACGAGGTACAGAATCGACATGGCTGACTTCGCTACCTTTGCGCAATGTAAAGAGGGTTTAAGCGAAGGCGTGATCCAGACTCCAAGGTCCTTTTGGAAATCCACTTTTTTCAATGGAATGCCATTCAGACTGTAAACCGTACGATTCGAAGTATTGCTTTTCCCGACTCGTTTGATGTTGCACTTGCTCTCATTTAACGGCAAGAGCCAGTCATTGAACCATTTCTGGAGTCGATTTAAGATTGCCTGCACGTTCTCTTCATCAGCCGCAGTTTGAATGACGCACCAAAGTTTGAGATCATCGGCAAAAGTGGCAATATCGTAGTCCAGTTCGTTGGAATAATCGTTGATGTAGACAATGAACAGAATAGGGCCGAGAACAGAGCCTTGGGGAACACCACTCTCAACCTCAACTTTAGTCGACTGTTTGTCGCTGATATGCACAGTTTGTGAGCGGCCAGTTAAGAAGTTTTCCATCCATGTCAGAAGTCTTCCTCTTACGCCTATGCGGTTGAGTTTATAAAGAAGGCGGTGGTGCGGCAGGCTATCAAAAGCCTTTTTGAAGTCTATATAGACTGCGTGCACCGTATTACCACTATCGACCGCTTCAGTCTAACGTTGTAAACAGTAGAGCAAATTTGTGATGCAGGATCTACCTCTACGGAAACCGTGCTGGGCTTAGGATAGCAGATTGTTATGTTCGAAGAACTGCATTAGTTGTTGCTTAAATATTTTTCCATGATTTTGCAGCAAACTGAAGTTGGGCTGACTGGTCGATAATTGTTAGCAGAGACCCGGCTTCCACCCTTATAAAGCGGCGTAATCCATGTGGATTTCCAGTCGGCTGGTAGACTTACAGTCTGGAAGGATGCTTGAAAAAGCGTAGAGAGTGGTTTTGCCATTTCTCTCGCGAGCTCTTTCAACAGCTTGGCAGGTACTTCATCGGGACCCGGAGACTTAGATTCCTTTAACCCCAAAAGTTCTTTGAGGACAGTAGTCTCGGTAAAATTAACAGTCTCGACTATTGTATCCACTTCGAAGCCATCGGTAGGGTGATCGTATCTCGTTTCTTTGTGAAAACCGACTGGAAAAATTCCGAAAGATGATTAGCCTTCGCACCGTCTTCAGTGAGGTCTATGCCCTCGGCGGTCCTCAGCAGGGTTATTGGATCCTTGTTCCGTGTATTCTGCCTGAGGTAACCGTAAAGCAGTTTCGGGTTCACGGTGGCCCGGTTCAGCAGGTCCACTTCGAAAGCCTGTCTTGTTCTAAAAATAAGGCCCTTGACCCGATTTCTCTGCATTTTATACGCATTTAGAGATGCAGGAGTTCCATCCGTAAGCGATTTTTTCCACAATCTCCGCTTTTTATAACTTCGATTTTTAAGGCCTGCGAAAGCCATCGCGGTCTGTTCGTTAACCTTTTTCTCAAAATTGGACAGTGTTTTTCCATGAGCCTGTGCAGTATGTCCCGTAACGTTTCCCAGTCCTCGGTTACGTTTCCAAAGAATAAAGGTTCCCACTGAGTGCGCATTAGTTCGGCCCTCATTCCACCGAAATCGCCTTGCCATATATTCCTTCTGATTGTGGTGGGTCTTGCTGGTGTAGAAAATAGTGAGTACTCCCATCGCAGTACCACGTGGTCACTTTTTCCTAGCGGCGGTAGACACGACACTTCGTCGATGCTGTCGTGCGACTTCGTGAGAACTAGGTCCAGGCAATTGGCCTGTTGTCCTTCGCACACCCTGGTTGGAAAAGTGACGTGCTGTGTGAGACGTAGCTTTAGTGTCGTGCTCAGAAAACAACCGTCGAAGGCTAGATCAGAACTATGTGCACAGGTCGAGCTCCAGTCAATGTGAGGCGCTTTGAAGTCACCCATGATCAGGATATCCAACCGTGGGGCAATCTTTTCAAGTTCCTCTAGCAGGTAAGCATCAGCTACGGGGTCTCTTCTCGGTGGGTAGTAGACTGTCAGGACATCTTGACTTGATGTACCTGGCACTTTTACGGATAGCCATATCGCCTCGGAAGTAGACGCGAGTTTATAAGTTTTGTCTAAAACTGTAATTTCGCTTTTCACGGATGTGAGTACGCCACCTCCTTGACGCTCTTTCCTGTCTTTTGTAAAAAGTTGGTAGCCAGCCATATTTACCTCTCGGTCGTCCACGTGTTGGGACAACCAAGTTTCTGTTACGGAAATTATATCTGGAGATAGATCGCAGACATGAATCTAAAGCTCGTCGAGCTTTGATAATATACTCTGTGCATTGGTATACATGAATGTTAGTTTTCGGTTTGCTCGGAAAGTGCTAACAGTCGGGCGCGAGCTCCTGTTTACTGGGCCAACTGCGTGGTAATCCGGAACGGGCATCTCCAGGGGGAGAATAATAGACGATGGATCACTTGGTTGTTGTAAATAACCAAGTTTGTTTTCCCCTCGCATAGCCGCCGTCTTAGTTCGATGACAAGTTGATGGCATTTGTTCCGCTCCGCAGGTGAGATGTCCTGTTGAAAAAAACTCCATGGTTTGAGTTTTTTAACTAAAAGCGCCTCGACAGAATGAGACTGGCATCCTGGCTACTGGTCAAGATAACTTTTAGAGGTTAAGGACGTGTTAATTCAGATTGGCTTTCGGGCCGTTTTCCAAGGCAGAAGGCTTTTTCCAGTTCAATCGACGTATTAGTTTCAAGAATATTATTCAAGAGTTCACAAAAGCGGTTCATGTCTTCAGAATATCGTTCTACTGGAGTCGCAGCCGTTGATTCAGGTAGTCCCTGTATTATGAAGCTTTTTTTTCTGTCCGTGGAATTTTGTTTTCCTACGACGCTGTCTTCCTCTATCTGGTGGGAAGGTTTTACGTTGCGCACTGCTGATGATGGAGGGGATGCTGATTGGCTATGCGTTGGCTTTGATCTGTTTTTTTTTATTCGGCGTATTCCACGGGTTCGACGATTTTGAATCGCAGGTGGTATTTCGGTTGGGGAATCGATTCCACTGCTTGTGCTTGGTGTGAGAATCTCAGTACTTCCTGTGGAGGACAAGGCAATGGTCAAAGCCCCGTGTTCGAGCTTTTTTGAGGAATCTTTCGAAGTCGGTTTTCCATTGGCTTTTACCTTCTTGGTGTCAGTTTTGCGGTTTGGACGACTTTTTTGTTTTAGGCGGACTATTTTTGTCCTGAGCCGTTGGTACTTGTTGTTTGGTAGCCGAAGCAGCTGTCAAAGTTGTTGTTGGGATACCCTTTGATCGGGTATCGATGGTTTTGCTTCTGGTAAGTCGTTCAGTAGACTCCTAAGTGGCATCTACTGCTTTAGAGGTGCCTTTTAGCGCAGATTTTATTTGTCGTATCTCATCCTCGAGCTTGTTAAGCTTCATGGACAGTTTATGACAGCCTCCACAAATGGCAGTGTTTTCAATAGCTTGCATATTAATTTGAGAGAGCGCTCGCCACCGTGATGAGGTGGTCGAGTGGTTAGCGAGCGTCGCCATCGCGTTGGTGGTCGCGGGTTCAATTCCGACTTGCAACATGACTTTTTGAATTTTTGTGTGGTGACTTAAGAAGTAACGAGTGGCAAGGTGTAGGTTTACACTATCAGCGCTTTTACACAAACAGTATATAAATTATCTACTCCGCCTTTTTTTGCAAATTAATAAAATCCCCCGAACGTTCTTAACTACTTCTGCTAGTGGAAGTTGTTAAAAGTATTTGCTATAACGAGTTACTCGATATAAATTGCACAACCAATTAGACAGAATATGGATAATGAACAACTCAGCCTGTTTTGTAGATACTTCTCAGAAAGCCTGACGAGCAGTTACAGCCTGGATTGGACTGGTAGGTTGTGTAGGCCAAGCCACAATTTCCGGCAGGTTGCTCTATTTGGAGAACTGTCCTAGTCGAACAAAGTCCTCAGGAACCCTGGAGAGAGAATGGATTGCACTGGTGGGTTATTTAGGCCAAGATTTCCGACAGTGCTCGATTTGGAGAACTCTCCGAGTCAAACTGTGAGGGTTTCGAAGGCACTGGGCGGAAGATTCAATTAATTGATTCAATAATTTGAACCAATTAATGTCTGTGGACTGATTGTTTCAGTGCAAGACTCGATTAAATTCGGTCTTCTTGTTGCTCGAAAATTCAAACCGCGTGGCAACCGTTCAGTTCAATCAGACTGCTACTACTACAGACTACTACAAGAACTACTATTTCTTAAACTACTACTGCGTCTTCTAGGACTACCGCTACTACAACTTCTACTACTACTACTACTACTACTACTACCACTACTATGACAACTTCTTCTACTACTACTACTACTACTAATAATAATTCTACAACTACATTTACTGCGTCTACGACTACTTCTATAAAAACCTTTATTATTATTATTACTACTAAAACTACAACTATTACTACTTTTTCTACTTCTACTACTGCGTCTACTACTACTACTACTAATATTATACTATTACTAATACTTTTTGAGTCTTCTACCACTACTATTACAACTATTACTACTTCTACTATTACTACCACTAATAGAGCATCTACTATTAATACTGTTTTTATTCCTTTTACTACGTCTACTACTATATCGACTACTACTACCTCTACTGCTAATAGTATTACTACTACTATTACTACTACAACAACAACAAATACTACTAAAACTTTCATAATTATTATTACTACAACTACTACTACTTCCGATACAACTACTAGTACTTCTTGTCC
>WEDG01003665.1:0-20000 GCA_017591395.1 Schistocephalus solidus | reverse complement strand
CTACAACTACTACTACTACTACATATAACACTACATTTACTACTACTATTACTACTACGACTGCATCTACTGCTACTTCTATCACTACTACTATTTTACTACTAGTTCTGCTGCGTCTAGTACCACTACTACTACAACTAAACTATGACGACTACTTCTATTATTACAATCACTACTAGTACGTCTGCTACTACTACTACTACTACTACTACTACTACTACTACTACTACTACTTCTACTAATAATAATAATAATAATTAGACTCTTACTACTGCTTCTACTACCATTACGACATCTATAACCTCTAATACCAATAGTATAACTACTACTACAATTACTACTAACACAACAACTAAAACAACCAAAACTACCATTACTATTACTTGTTCTACTACTTCTGAGACTAATGCTACTACTACTACTACTGCTTCGTCAACTCCTACAACTGATAATTCTACTACTGTGCCTACTTCTACTAATATCACTATTACAACGACTACTACGCTGTCTACTGCTACTTATACTATTACTACTTCGACTACTACTACTAATTCTATATCTTCAACTTCAACTAATTCTGCCACTAATACTAATTATGCTACCATTACTACCATTTTTACTGCAAATTCTACCAGTTCTACCACAACTACTACTACAGCTGCTACAACTTCTTCTACTACTACTGCAACTACTATTACTATTACTACTTCAACTACTATTGCGTCTGCTGCAACTAATACTACTTATTCTACTATTTAAACTATTAAAACTACTACAACTACTGCGCCTACTACAACTACTTCTACTATTACTATTACTAATACGACTGCGTCTTCTACTTCTACTATCACTACTTCTATTATACTACAATTTCTACTGCGTCTACTATTACTACTACCACAACTAAACTATTACGACTTCTTCTATTATAACAACCACTACTATTACGTCTACTACTACTACTAGTACTACTAATACTACTATTAATAATAATAATATTTAGACTCTTACTACTGCGTCTACTACCATTACGACATGTATTACCTCTTCTACCAATAGTATAACTACTACTACTACTATTACTACCAACACAACAACAAATACAACTCAAACTACCATTACTAATACTACTACTACTACTACTACTACTACTACTACTACTACTACTACTACTGAGACTACTGCTACTAATTCTTCTACGTCTATCTTACAACTGATAATTATACTACTGTGTTTACTACTACTAATAAAATTATTACTACGACTACTACGCTGTCAATTTCTATATATACTATTACTAATTTGACTACCACTACTACTTCTACATCTACAACCACATTTAATTCAGCCCCGAATACTTATAATACTATCTTGACTTCCACTTTTACTGCAAATACTACCAGGTCTACCACAACTATTACTACCACTGCTACAACTTCTACTACTACTACTACTACTACTACTAATACTACTACTACTACTACTACTACTACTACTACTATTACTACTACTTTTACTACCACTACTACATAAACTTATATTACAACTACTACTACAACTGCATCTACTTCTTCTTTTACTACTGCAACTGTTATTACTACCATAAGAACTATTACTTCAACTACTACTGTGTCTTCTACTACTACGACTTCTGCTACTTCTACGGCAACTGCCATAACAACGTCTAATACTGCTACTTATACAACTTTTTTCTACTAATACTTCTATTACTACTACTTCTACTGCGTCACTGCAACTTCTACTACTGCAACTAATACTGCAACTACTTAAACTACTATTACTAATTCAACTACTACTGCGTCTCTTACTACTACTAATATACTACTAATACTACTATTTCTACTGCGTTAACTACCACAACTACTACTGATCCTAAACTATTACTACTTATTGTGCTATTACAACCACTACTAGTGCGTCTACTACTACTTATTATACTCCTACTACTGCGTCTGCTACTATAACGACTACTACTTATTCTACTATTGATAGTATTACTACTACTACAACGACTACTACTACTACTACTACGAAATCTACCAATAATATTACTACTTATACTTTAAATGATACTAGTACGTCTGCGTCTACTTCTTCATCTAATACTAATACTACTACTAATACAACTACGACTACTTCTATTATTACAACCACAACTAGTACGTCTAATACTACTACTACTACTACTACTACTACTAATACAAATACTATTAATAATAATAATATTTAGACTCTTACTACTGCGTCTACTACCATCACGACATCTACTACCTCTACTACCAATAGTATAACTACTACCACTATTACTACTTACACAACAACTAATACAACTAAAACTATCATTACTATTACCACTACTACTACTACTGAGACTACTGCTACTAATTCTGCTACGTCTATCTTACAACTCGTAATTCTACTTCTGTGTTTACTTCTACTAATAAAATTATTACCACGACTACTACGCTGTCAATTGCTATATATACTTTTGCTACTTTGACTACTACTGCTACTTCTACATCTACAACTACATTTAATTCTGCCCCTAAAACTTATAATGCTATCATTACTACCACTTTTACTGCAAATACTACCAGGTCTACCACAACTACTACTACCACTGCTACAACTTATACTACTACTACTAGTACTTCTACTACTACTACTACTACTACTACTACTACATCTACTACAACTACTACTTTTACTACCACTACTACATCAACTTCTTCTACAACTTCTACTTCAACTGCGTCTACATCTTCTTTTACTACTGCAACTGCTATAACTACTACTTCAACTATAACTTCAACTACTACTGTGTCTACTACTACTACGACTATTGCTACTTCTACTGCAACTACCATAAAAACGTCTAATACTGCTACTTATACAACTTTTTTCTACTTAAACTACTATTAATACTACTACTGCGTCACTGCAACTTCTACTACTGCAACTAAAACAGCAACTACTTCTACTACTATTACTACTTCAACTACTACTGCGTCTACTACTACTCCGAATATACTACTAATACTACTAATTCTTCTGCGTCTACTACCTTTACTACTGCTCATTCTAAACTATTACTACTAATTTTGCTATTACAACCACTACTAGTGCGTCTACTACTACTATTACTTATTTTACTCCTACTACTGCGTCTGCAACTATTACAACTACTACTTCTTCTACTTTTGATAGTATTACTACTACAACGCATACTACTACATCTACTTCTACTACTACTCCTACTACTACGAAAACTACCATAAATATTACTACTTCTTCTTTAAATGATACTACTACTACTGAATTTACAACTTCATCTAATACTAATACTACTACTAATACTATTAGGACTACTTCTATTACTACTAATAATACAACTATTTCTACTACAAAAACAACTATTACTACAACTGCTACTCCGTCTTCTACTACTACTGCTACTCCTACTTCAACAACTACAACTGCGTCTAATACTGCTACTAATACTTCTACTTCTACTACTTCTACTACTACAAAAATTACTACTACTTCGTCTGCTGCAACACATACTACTTATACTACTATTTCAACTATTAAAACTACTACAACTACTGCGCCTACTACATCTTCTACTACTTCTTTTACTTCTTCTACTACTACAACTTATAACACTACATTTACTACATATACTATTACTACTACGACTGCGTCTACTACTACTTCTATCACTACTACTATTTCTACTGCGTCTACTACCACTACTACTACAACTAAACTATTACGACTACTTCTATTATTACAACCACTAATAGTACGTCTACTACTTCTACTTCTACTACTACTAATAATAATAATAATAATAATAATAATAATAATAATAATAATAATTAGACTCTTACTACTAGGTCTACTACCATGACGACATCTACTACCTCTTCTACCAATAGTATAACTACTACTACTATCACTACTTACAGAACAACTAATACAACTAAAACTACCATTACTTTTACTACTACTACTACTACTAATACTACTACTGAGACTACTGCTACTACTACTACAAGACCTACTACTACTACTACGTCTACTCCTACAACTGATAATTCTACTACTGTGTCTACTACTACCTACACATTTATTACCACGACTACTACGCTGTCAACTGCTACGTATACTATTACTACTTCGACTACTACTACTACTTCTACATCTGCAACTGCAACTAATTCTGCCACTTATACTAATAATGCCACCATAACTACCACTTTTACTGCAAATACTACCACGTCTACCACAACTAATACTACCACTGCTACAACTTATACTACTAATACTACTACTACTACTACTACTACTACTACTACTTCTACTACTTTTACTACCACTACATCAACTACTATTACAACTACTACTACAACTGCGTCTACTACTTCTTATACTACTACAACTGCTATTACTAATACTACAACTTTTACTTCAACTACTACTGTGTCTACTACTACTACGACTATTGCTACTTCTACTGCAACTACCATAACAACGTCTAATACTGCTACTTTTACTACTTTTTCTACTAATACTACTATTACTACTACTACTACTGCGGCGCTGCAACTTCTACTACTGCAACTTATACTGCAACTTCTACTACTACTATTACTACTTCAACTACTACTACGTCTACTACGACTCCTATTATACAACTAATACTACTATAACTACTGCGTCTACTACCACTACTACTACTAATACAAAACTTTTACTACTAATTGTGCTATTACTACCACTACAAGTGCGTCTACTACTACTACTACTTATTATACTCCTACTGCTGCGTCTGCTACTATTGCGACTACCACTTCTTCTACTAGTGATAGTGTTCTTCTTCTTCTTCCAAAAATGACTTTATTTATAACTTACTAACTTCGCAGCTGTCTTTGCTACTTTCTAAAAATTAAACATTCCTGCGGAGACAAATAGTTAAATAGAAATCCTTTTTTTCAAAGGACATTTGCGAGGTTTCAAGTTCATAAGCATCGATTAGACGCGACCATCGCCCAAACGTAACCAGCCGCTAAGATAAGATTTTGGTAGAAATGCCTTCTATTGCGACCATACAGGACACAGAAGAAGGGACTGCCCATTATACATATGAATTAGAGAGCCAATGTTAAATTCAGGGGTAGGCTCTAGTTTGAAAATGGGGTCATTATTTTGCTTACGGTTAAGGTTATAATCTTACTAGCTTTAGAGAGTATGTTCGGGGTATGTCAAAGTCTAAGATAAAGGCGCCAGTTAAGGTTGTCTTATGGGTTGTGTTATCGTTAAGGTGGTGTAGGGGTACTAGTAAGGGGTAGCACCACACAGATAGCGTTTGGTCGCTCCATTTGTCTCGTACAGTTTGTGAATGCTCCTGTGGCCACCTCTTACTTGTACCCAACTCTCACATGTGGCTCCTCGAAGTTGGGTTCTTCCCAGCGGCCACACCCCGGGCAACCGTCACGACCGGCGGGCTAACCCAGGTGAGGGTCTCCGGTGTTGTGTGTGCCTCCACACCCGGTATGTCTGACACCCGAACTTCTTACCTCCCCCACTCAAAATGTCCTACGGTGGGGGCAACAACAACCCCGTAGGCAGCCCAGGCTAACTCGGGTCGTTCTTCCACTAAACCAAAACCGTGACCCATAGTGGAGTTCAGCAGTCATCTGGGATGTCCGAGCAACCCTATTTAGGAACAGCACTTATTGCCTCCTCGCGGGGGAAGGGGCTAGAAAAGGTGCCTTTAACAATTGCTGGTTATCACGTCATCTGCAGCTGGCCGCGGCTCGCAGATTGCAAAATATGCGGTCGTAAAACTTAAACAAACATCAATACCCCGTCCCAACCCCCCTCGCCATACCCTCTAGGCTGCTCGGGTGAGTCCACTCACACTAGCAGCGTGGAATATTCGTTCCCCTTAAGACAATCCTAGGAGCAACCGGCCGCTAGTAGCTCACGAACTGGCGCGCTACAAGGTGGACATTGCTGCTTTCAGCGAGACCCGATTCTCTGAGCAGGGTCAGCTGGAGGAGGTGGGTGCCGGGTACACCTTATTCTGAAACGGCCGGCCGAAGGCAGTTCGACGCGACGCTGGTGTTGCCTTTTCCATCCGGAACGACATCATGGGACGTCTGCCCTGTCTGCCGCAGGTTATCAATGATCGTCTGATGAACCTCCACCTGCCTCTTCGGGGAGACAAGTTCGCCACCATCATCAGCGCCTTAGCCTCCGCAATGCCGTGCTCTGATGCGGCGAAGGACAAATTCTACGAGGACCTGCACGCCCTTCTGGGGACCGTGTCGATAGTGGACAAGTTAATTGTCCTTGGTTACTTCAACGCCTGCGTTGGGACGGACAACGCTGCCTGGCAGGAAGTGCTGGGTCCCCACGGTCACGATAGTTTCAACGATAACGGCCTCTTTCTTCTGCCAACGTTTGCGGAACACCGTGTCCTGCTGACCAACACATCCTTCCACCTTTCGACGTGGGAGAAGGTCACGTGGATGCACCCTCGGTCGCGGCGCTGGCATCTGCTGTACTATGTTCTCGTCCGGAGGCGAGATCGACAGGACGTGCTGGTAACCAAAGCGATCCGCGATGCCGAGGGTTGGACAGATCACCGCCTCTTTATCTCCCAGATAATGCTCAGACTACAACCCCGAGGAAGGCCCAAAGGACAGAGGCCGTCAGGTAAGTTAATTACTATTTTATCAAATTTGCCTGCTAAATGTTTTGATTTCAGCAACCAAATAACCGAGAAACTGGAGGACCTACATGCTCCAGCTGATAATGCTACCGTGGAGACACGATGGGGTCAACTGCGAAACGTCATCCAGTCCACCACCCTCGAAGTCCTCGGACGCGCACGCCGTCAACACCAGGACTGGTTTGACGACAATGACGCCGACATCAGAAACTTACTCGTGGACTACACAAAGCCTACATGGGCCTTCGGACTGATGCCACCAAAGCAGCCATCAACAGATGCCGGCGCTTTGTACAGCAACGACTGCGAGAGATGCAGGATGCCTGGATGACCCGAAAGGCTCAGAAAATTAATGGGTATGCATACCGCAATGCAATGAAAAACGTCTTCAAAGCCATCAAGGCCATCTACGGCTCGTGTATCAAGGGGACCACACCACTGCTCAGCTCTGACGGCACAACACTTCTGACAGAGAAATCGCAAATTCTGAAGCGCTGGGATGAGCACATTAGAAGTGTCTCTAATTGCTCATCAGCCATCTCCGATGCTGCCATTGACCGGCTCCCTCAAGTGGACACGAACAATGACCTGAATCTACCGCCTTCGTTACCAGAAACCATCCGGGCCGTGCAGCAGATTTCCAGCGGTATAGCGCCGGGATCCGACGCAATCCCACCGGAAGTCTACAATCACGGTGGGCCCCGGCTGATGACAGAACTCAAAACACTATTCCAGTAGATGTGTCACTAAGGACAAGTTTCTCCGGATTTCAAAGACGCGACCATCGTCCATCTCTACAAACGGAAGGGGAACCGGCATTTTTGTGATAATCACAGAGACATCTCGTTGCTCAACATCGTCGGGAAGATCTTGGCCCGTATCCTTCTCAATCGTCTGACGGTCACCTAGAGCAGGGCCTGCTACCGGAAAGCCAATGTGGCTTCCGCCGACACCGCGGGACAACCGATATGATCTTTGCTACCCGCCAGTTACAAGAGAAGTGCCAGGAGATGCGAACTCACCTACACACTACATTCGAGGATCTAACGAAAGCCTTTGACACGGTGAATCGTGACGGATTGTGGAAAATCATGCAGAAATTTGGTTGTCCTAAGCGGTTCACGCACATGGTGCGTCAGCTTCATGACTGAATAACGGTACGCGTTACTGACAACGGGACGGTATCCGAAGCATTCGCAGTGACCAACGGAGTGAAGCAGGGCTGCGTACTGGCCCCTACCCTCTTCAGTCTCATGTTCTCGGCTATGCTGATGGACGCCTACCGTGATGAGCAGCCTGGTATCCGCATCGCCTACAGAACTGACGGACACCTTCTCGCGCAACACGAGAATCGATGACGAGTTGCGCAACGGATTTCCAAAGGAGGCCAGCTGCAGGTCTCCGTGTGGAATCGCCACGGTATTCACCTAAAAATCAAACTGAAGAAGTACAAGGCCGTCATCTTGACGACACTCATTTACGGAGCGGAAACCTGGACCGTCTACTTGAACCAAGCCACTTTCATCTCAGCTGCCTCCGCAGAATACTGAAGCTGAGATGGCAAGACAGGATCCCCGGACGCGGAAGTCCTGGAGCGGACCGAAATCCTCAGCATCCATGCCATGCTGAGGCAAGTGAAACTGCGATGGAGCGGCCACCTGGTAAAAATGGATGACGAGCGACCACCCAAACGACTTTTCTATGGAGATGTCGCTACGGGTTCTCGTCGGCAGGGAAGTCAAAAACGACGCTACAAGGACACTTTGAAGAAATCGCTGACGCAACTGCAAATCAAACCGGCGACCTGGGAGGAACTTGCCCAGGATAGACCTGCATGGATAAGATCAATGAAGACTGGTTCAACAATCTATGAGGCCAACTAGATCACCGCCGCCAAGGCAAAAATAGCGGCATGAAAGTCACCAGCGCCCCGGACCGACAATGCCAATGCCCAGCCCTGCTAACATGCCAGCGCTGTCAACGCATCTTCCACGCGCGAATCGGCCTGGTTGGACATCTTCGGACGCAATGCACCAAGAATCCGACAATTCCGATTTCTACGTCAAATTCTGCCAACCCTCATTCTGACTACCCCACCCTCACTCCTGGCATCAATTCCATTACTCACACCATCATAGTGACCACATCCATCTACTCATCACCTGTTACCCCCACCACCGCAACCACAACCACCTTCGCCTTCACTACCAACACCACCACCATCAGCGATGGGGAATCTCTACAAAGCATAACTCAATGCGAACGCACATTCACCTCACGCATCGGCCTGGTTAATCACTTAGATACCGGTGAGCCAGTGCCTGGAGCACCATCGCACAGCAGAGATCTTCGCCTCCAATGCCTTCACTGTCCTCGCGCAATCACTCATCGCATGGGCCTATTCGGTCACCTGAGCATCCATGACAGCGGAACTCACCACAAGGCTGACAACACCGATAAAACATGCACACCCTCCACTCCTACTATTCTTAGCTCCCCTGCCACCCCCACCACCATGAATGACATCCCATCAGTCTCTATATATATATATATATATATATATATATGTATTTTACGAAGAGAGTTTATATCATTGTCACCGAATTATTCGTTGTGGTCTTGACAGTTGCCTTTAAATTTAATAAGTCTCGCCCTTGTTATTATCTTGTTACTTTTACCGGTACAGTTTTCTTCATATGTTCCGATTGCCCAGTTTTTCTTAATTCGGCCTACTTATCACATAATTCCAAACTGAGTAAAATGTTTACAAGCATCGTCCGCGTGCGTCTTTCAATACAACGCCTCAATATGCAGTCCGGTGTGGCATCATCCGCCTTTCACTTTAATTCCGACAACCTGCAATTCTGGCAATGCACATCATGTTAAACCCCGTTTGACAAGATATAATTAACATGCATAATAACCGGGCAGGCAAAATGTAACCGCTGCATTGGTCTTTGATACACGGGGAAAATAATACACTTGTTAGCTTATTTTGGTCTTACGTGCAGTTAACCAAAAACAATCTGTCAAATACTGTTTTACCCCGGTTATCGTCAGCAATTTACCGTCTGTAGGGGGTCCAGTTTCATAGAGAGATTTCCGCAGTATTTATTTATTGTAGTTCTGTAAAAATTGTATAACCACATCTGAAATCTATACGTACAACTTTGTTTTTATAATGAAAATTAAAAAAAGAAAGAAAAGAATATCAAACTTCGGATGATTACATGGGCGTTTATGCATTTATATTAGCGGATGCGCGAAGGACGATTGTTGGAATATGAGTTTTAATCACCAGACATTGGGGATTCAGAGACTGAATCAGCAGATTGCAATGAATGGGTGATTTCTCCTGTCTTGAAAGGTTGCTCACTGCGCTATTTTCCATTGGTAATTTATTATGCCCAGCTTAGTTTCAAAATTTAATTTTAACCCGATGAACCAATGATATTTTACTGGGCTACAGGCCGAATAACCATGACTTCAGCTGCTCAGGATGCATGTGAATCAGACCTTATCTCTGAATTTGGGCCTCATCTAAATCGAATTTTTGCATAAAGGAAACAAAACCAAGGCCTTTCAGGTTTTGTAATATTGTTGATTTGAGCGTATTTGAGCCAGATAGATAAAATAATTCGGGCGACTAACGCCGTCGTTTGCTGACACCTCAGGGTTGTCTTGGTTAGTGTTCAACCGCATCTCCATGCAATAAGATGAGCTTGTTGATGGCTTCGAAGACTTCTTAATTAAGGGTCTCAAGATTGTTCATGTCTGCATGTCAGCTCTAATGCATGTGAGTTGAGTGCTGATATACAATGAGATATTCCTAAGACAGATGAGCACTCTTCAATATTTGGGTATGTTGCATATGCTCATTTTTCTTATGTGTGCATGGTTATAAAAGTTCTCTCAACATCCAGCCAAAATAACAAATGTCACGTTTCATTTTACTTTTGGTTCAAAGCAGTAAAACTGAGCTTGCTTGCGTAGCGTTACTTTTCAACTGCGTTTGTGGCTGCTCGTGTGTCCAATGTCAAGGGTGAGTAGTTGTGTTGTAGATATAAACATTCTGAATTATTTTCCCTTCAACAGCATTTCCACCTATTTAGTGATGTACCGACTACTAGGAAAATCTCCAAATATCTTATGAGAATATGAATCTTTTCTGTATGTACAGGATCCAAACAAAATCTATTAGCCTGCATTCCCCATTATGGGCTTCGTCGTTCAAAGCTTAATGGGGAGCTCGGTGATTTTGAAAAACATTAGTGCTCAGGTACTCACCGAACTTGGTCTTTAGAGATGTTTGATAAAAGTCGATGTCTTCAGACATGCCTTCTGCACTGAAAAAATGTCTCATCGAACACTGTTTCATGCTCGTCCGCAGCATCAGATTTATCTGCCATTCAGCGTTTTAGAAAATGATCAGGTTCATTGGCGGGAAGGAGGCTGTCCCAGAGTGTAATGTTTTGCGTACGTACAGTATACTTTAAATGCATTTTACTGTTAGTTAGCAGTAGCTAAATAATTAATAAGCACACATCAAATCAGTAAGGTAAACCAGAGTTCCACTAGCTTAAAACCTACTAACTTACTCAGGATAGCTATTTGCTCTCCCGTATTTGTTGTGCTCACAATTATATTTGCAAGTTATGTGCTCATATGTAATGTGACGACTGCGATAAAATAAATTTATAAAAAAAACTTCAGAAGGGTTAATTCTTAATCAATTCAAACCATATGTGGTTATACGTAGGTACCATATTATAAAAGTAAAATTCAATCAAGACTTCGATCCTTCAATGAACCATAAGGTTTTATGTGCATGTAATAATCTCTCGAAGGAACGAGTACAGCATCAGCAATTTGCTTAAAAAGTCGTCATTTTAAATTCGGCATTCATAAAATTGTTATTTAGTAGTTAAGAGTAGCTAGCATAATTATTTTCAAATCATATTATTCTCTTTTTACTTGTGTCTCAGTCTCTCATTTGTTCGCTTTTTGTTGTAAATCGGTCTACCACAAAGACAGAGGTTCTCTTTTAAGATACTGCATATAATCGATTGCCTTTCGAATGGCCTTCTAGGCAATTTGGAATGCAAACAGATGTTATCGGTCTACATTAAGCAACAGCAATCTAGTTGCTGCCATTTGGCAGCATTAACTAAAACCTTAATCAATCACATTATTCTGTAGATATCGAGGACAGAGTTAAGTGAAGACACTGAAATAAACAATAAAAATTCTGTAAAATTTTCTTAAAACTACACGTTCCAGTCAAGGTTGTGCAATGTAACTTAAACATGCTGATGCTTATAGGATAATGATAGGACAGAATGTGAATAAACCCCGCGGAAATTTAAATGTCAAGGCCAAATCACTGCCAAAATTTGAAGTAAATTTCATCCGGCATAATATACGCAAATTTTAAAAACTAGCAATATTTTTTAATCATTGAGAACACATTAATCTGCGTAGTGCAATAGATAAAATACACATGGGCATATTAATCTTATCGAACAAAAGTTCAACAGTGCTTCGCCTTCGGTTAAGCTCTTTCATGGCAGATCGAGTATTATTTCAAACAGTAAAAGGCGCAAAGCAATATGTTTGCTACCCGAAGCAAACAAGGTCCATATGGCAACGAATTGCCAGGCCGAAGTCTGCCAAGTTATAATTGTAGCGAGGAGAGATGACAGAAAATATGGGAAGATTGGTACATTGTCTTTCGGTATTATTCTGCCTTCATTCAACCAATCATAACTCTGAGTACCAGTTGAGACTATAAATATGCATAAATACCTGACCCACCATGACAGGGAATGACACGTGGCGATGAACTGATGAGCTTCGGTTCGATGAATTGTTTATGACCCACCTGCTAGATGCAATGTGTGAACTGTCGGCACCGTGTTTGTGCGCATGTTTGTGTTGCCAGTTCCAGCTGGTATAAAGGGTTATGATTGGCTGAATGAAGGCAGAATAAGGCTGAAACAGATTGTATAAATCCACCTTTATTTTCAGTCGTCCCTCCTGTCTGCAGATGAAGGTGCTTTTTCTCATGAAACGTACACATTATTCTTATATCCATGTTAAAATTACAAACGGGATTAGCAACATCGTCAATTGACTGCCAAAAGAACAGAGGTGTGTTTCTTTCTCCGTCCGCATTTTCCCCAACACCTCCAAGCTAGAGGCACTACGTCAAAACGGGCAGGCGATACAATGGTTGCGGACCCATAAAAAAGTCTCAAATATCAAGGCTTTGTTAGCATGCCTGCGGTATGCTCAAGCAGCTCCAGGCATCAGCATCCGATCCTGCATCCAACATTCTTTACTTGGCCATGATAATGGACGCGGGTTTTGGAGGGAAAGGGGAGTGGAATGGATTCAACTCATTCATTTTACTTGCAAGCATTTAAATAAGGAGCACATGGCAGATATTGGCAGCAACAACGACTGAAATGTCCTTACTCATCAGAGTGCTAAAGTGCGAGTCATTTGTGTTCTTGACTCTCACCGTTACTCTTTAAACTTGTTAACTGCAAGCATATTATCAAGTCTCCTAAGTTAACTGTAGACGCAACACGTCATGACACAATTTTAAACATAACTTGGCATGTTGGTCAAGTGGGTCGTGTACTGACTGCTTTCTCTGATGCGTGGCCCACGTGCAAATTTCTATTGAATGTTGAGATAAATCATCTACATCTAGTCTGCACGATCGAGTCACTCCAGAACAGTGCATCAAATTAGGTAACTGTCACTGAAAAACACAGTAAGCGTTTTTTATCCAGGTTTTTCATTGATTCCACACTGAGGTTTATGTGAAAACTCAACTCTCAACAGCTTTCCACTATACTGATGCGTACGTCAGCGGATTTGAATAGCTCCTTCGATTAATGTATTAAAAATACTTGCCAGTCTCGATGCAATTCTGACCCAAAAGAGCAAGCCCAATGCGCGATTATAAACAAAGCTCTAATAACTTAGCTCAGAATTCCTATGGGAGCTGTCCATTCATTCTTATGCGGGTCAATTTGTTTGCCCAAAATACTGGAACCTATTAAATAATACTCTGTGGCATAAGTCCAGACGCCCCGTGGGACGGCACGTGACGTTACATATAGCAGACGAAATTACCCAGTCTGTCCACCAATCCACCTTATTAATTGTCTTTCACCGTGGCACCGCGAAAATTGTCACGCTAGCTGATGAGAACGTAATGTAAAGTCTGCATGCAGCGCAAATGAGGGTCACCTCTTGGTGTCTTCTAATGAAACACATAAATTCAAAGGCCATATTGAAAGGTTTTTTTTAATCTTAAGCATATAGCAGCAGGAGGCCAACTGTGATGTAGAGGAGGATCCTTATGTGACTGATCGTTCCTTCAGAGGTTGCATTCACTGTGTGCATACGCGCACTAAATTCAGCCGTCAGAATAAATTTGTCTACCTACGGCACAGTGGCTAAGCGTTAAGAGACATGTTTGAATACTTTATTTTAATATAAGCAAAGCTTGCCATAAGACGGATGTGCCTAGGCATTGACTAAAACAGTGCATTTTTTCCACAAAGAATAAATTGAAATTGTTATGAAACGATTGCCAATTCATTTCAGGAGGCAGGGTGGACATTTCACAATTTCGTCGCTTTGTCTTTTGACTTGCGTTCCTGTAGAAGGTGTACGTGAAAATCTTTTTGCACTCAATCGGGGAAAGGTTTTTACTAAAAGCTACAAATTCCAGCTTGTTCCGAGTGAAGTTGCAGACTGCGAGAAACATGCTTTATGTGGGTTTCCATTAACAAATATGCCCTCCCCTAGTGTCGCAAAGCAAACAGCAACGCTCCTGCCATCAAAAACCGTCATCAACCTAATTTGCTAACATTTCCTCCACAAACGCAAATAACGCATCTGTCACATCGGTCACCTTGCGAATCCATCGTACCTAACCAGGCGGATAGTAAAACGATCAATAGTAAAACGATCAATACAGGTCAGCATCGCCGAAGCTGTCTGAATGGTTGCCAGGTAACGACCGCGCTGAGCAGTTATCGCCTGCAGGAGAGGCACGGTGCGACCCAACCAGACGACTCTTCGCTGAAATTTCCACAAACTATAATTTTACCGTCCGTTCCGATGGAGTTAAGCGTGTGGTGCACGGCAAGTTGGCACAGTGAAAGTAACGTGTATGTGTATGAAATTTTAGTGAGAATACGTCTGTTCGACCAGCATAGACCAACGATGTCCACCGTATGCTCCCAAGAGGGATAGTGCAACGATTGTGCCTTGTGCGCAAATTATGTTTAAGCGATAGCGGACTTGCAGTGTCTCTACCACACGTATACTACTCGCCTGTGACGCGTGTCAAGCCACAGTCAATAAGACTGGAGGCCAGGTCGGGCACTGATGAAGCATCCACCATGTAGTGTGAGAGTGGGGTGCGGCATGAGCCATGCGGTCTGTTTACAGGAACAGCGGGAATACAATGGCACTGCATCTACCGCGATGTCCCCCTTCCCGCCCTGGACCCAGTGCCATGACCAAATCTAAAAGCCCAGAGGCATGTGATTTAATTTGCCAGGAGTTTTTTGACAGGGAAAACGTCGAATGTAGGCAGAACGCCAGGCCAGGCGAAAGACAACTTTCCGTTTATGTTGATTAGTCAGCTTTTAATTCAAACTAGCATGAAGTCATAAGCTGTTTGGCCGGTGTGCACCGTCGAAAATATCATATTTTGGCATGATATTTACCCCTTGAGGATAATGGAAGAGTAGTTACGAATGCTACCAAGACGTGATAAAACAAGGCAGCACATTGAACAGTTGCGTTTGCTCATCTATCATCTCCGTTATGCCAATGTGTTTTTTGGGGTGTTTCAGTTTAAATGGAGGCTAACTGCCCACCGAATGAATAAGGAGAAAAATGCGCTGCCATTCGGATTAGCCTCAAGACATATAAGATTTGTAAAAGCAGAGTGTTTGCATGAAACTTGTATTATATATTGGTGTTTCTTCAGCTTTCTGTAAAAATCACATGTATTTTTTGAATTGTTTTCAGCAAGGTGCGCACTCGAAAGTCTAAATTACTCATGAGGATTTAAAAGGGAACACAAATTCAGAGATTATCAAAAAACAATAATTTTATTTTCTAAAATAACAAGTAGTCTGTGCCTTACAGTGTGCATTAATTAACAGATGTCATGCATTTTCAAAAGGCGATTTCTAAGCATAAATACAATTTCGTGCATGACAGAAAATCAACAGAACTAGCACTTCGATTTTGCAGGGAATTCACTAATCCTTCTGGCCGTAGTCGCGTGCCTTGCATCCTATTCTGCATAAAATCTGTCCTTTTTCGAAGAATAATTGAAGTGCATGTTCTGGCAATTTGCGTAGGGCCAGAAAGTTGACAATGATTATAATCGCTAAGACGAGCAGTTAAATGGCAGTCAGAAATCGGCCTACCCTATAATGTGGGGACTCCAACTGTTTTGGTAAAAAAACCCTATCGTGCATATGAATTGGTACTCCGTGTCATAGGTGCTGACTGCTTTTATATTTAAGCATTATCTGTACACAGTGGAGGGAAGCCTTTTACCAACCCTGTGGTCGACATAGTGCTTCAATTTTCTCCAGTGCAGTATGAGGAAGAACTAGACTGATCCACCTACACGAATGGTGCTCATTAGGTGTGCCACGCACCCTTTATAGAATTTTGCAGCAGGAGCTGCTTCAGATGATGACGCAATGATCGCAGTCAGACTAAAACGAACGTATTTCTCCATGTAAAGAGACACAAGAATTCTGTATGACTTATCTCCGACAAGACAATTGCATTCTGTGCCAACCCGTCGCATCAGGAATGCTTGGAAAATCCAACAGACGATGCTTACAAAGTTCAGCCTAATCAAATTGGTGAGGTCGGAAATGGCGAACGTGGAGAATGAGTAATGATGTCTGCAAACAATCTGAATAGCTCTATTTCCCACTGTAAAATCCAGGAGCAAGACGCTTAAGGCGTAGGCTCCGTAGGAGAGAATGCGGCTTGTTAAAATGTGGCAAATAAGCAGGCCGAATATGGGATGGCTTTGGTAAATTCGTCTGGGTATAAGGTGGTTGGAGGTCCTGATGAAGCTTTAGAGCACCAAAGAGGCAATTGTCGAACGCAAGTTGAAATAAATTATCTTTGGTCTGACTTTCAAAAATAAGAGAAGCAACAACAATCCATTATTAAGTACGAGGCTGATATAGTTCATGATGGCGCTGAGGGCATTCTCGTCTATGGAGAGGCGAGAAAAACTTCCATAATGTCTTTATCCATTTTACATTTTTCAGGAATGTTATAACTGGTGAGGCATTGATGAACTTCGGTTTGATGAATTGCTTATGAACCATCTGCTAGACACAGTGTGTAGACTGTCTGTGCATACGTGAGCGAATGTTTGTATTTTCCAGCCCTAGCTGGTAGTCAGGGTTATGATTGTCTAAATAAAAACAGAATAAGCTCGAAACAGACTGTATCAATCTACCCATATTCCTTGTCGTTTCTCTTTTCTGCATATATATATATATATATATATATATATATTAATAATGGAACCGACAAAGACAAGGAGACCGGAATGGCCATTTCTGGCTTATTAGCCGTCATCAGCCAGTCATACCCAATCAAAGTGTGAAACACACAGAGTTCGAACCCGCGACCTTTGGTATTTGAGTCGAACGCTCTACCATTGAGCCACGGGCTCGTTGCTGTCTCGGTTGCGATCGGAATATGATGATATTGTGTGGCTCACCGATCTGCTAAAGGAACATTTTATGTTCCGTTGTGCCCTTGAACTCAGACTAGAGTACTCACAGGCAGTCGCATAGCGACGTGTAGCATATCTTAATAATGTGGAACCGACAAAGACAAGGGGAGACCGGAATGGCCATTTCTGGCTTATTAGCCGTCATCAGCCAGTCATAGCAATCCCAAGTGTAGAACACCTGGGATTCGAACCCGCGACCTTTGGTATTTGAGTCGACACGCTCTACCATTGAGCCACGGGCTCGTTGCTTTCGATCAGTTGCGATCGGGAATATGATGATATTGTGTGGCTCACCGATCTGCTTAAAGGAACATTTATGTTCCGTTGTGCCCTGGAACTCAGACTAGAGTACTCACAGGCAGTCGCATAGCGACGTGTAGCATATGTTAATAATGTGGAACCGACAAAGACAAGGGAGACCGGAATGGCCATTTTCTGGCTTATTAGCCGTCATCAGCCAGTCATACCCAATCCCAAGTGTGGAACACCTGGGATTCGAACCCGCGACCTTTGGTATTTGAGTCGAACGCTCTACCATTGAGCCACGGGCTCGTTGCTTTGTCGGTTGCGATCGGGAATATGATGATAGTGTGTGGCTCACCGATCTGCTTAAAGGAACATTTATGTTCCCGTTGTGCCCTGGAACTCAGACTAGAGTACTCACAGGCAGTCGCATAGCGACGTGTAGCATATGTTAATAATGTGGAACCGACAAAGACAAAGGGAGACCGGAATGTGCCATTTCTGGCTTATTAGCCGTCATCAGCCAGTCATACCCAATCCCAAGTGTGGAACACCTGGGATTCGAACCCGACGACCTTTGGTATTTGAGTCGAACGCTCTACCATTGAGCCACGGGCTCGTTGCTTTGTCGGTTGCGATCAGGGAATATGATGATAGTGTGTGGCTCACCGATCTGCTTAAAGGAACATTTATGTTCCGTTGTGCCCTGGAACTCAGACTAGAGTACTCACAGGCAGTCGCATAGCGACGTGTAGCATATGTTGATAATGTGGAACCGACAAAGACAAAGGGGAGACCGGAATGGCCATTTCTGGCCCAGTAGCCGTCATCAGCCAGTCATACCCAATCAAGTGTGGAACACCCAGGATTCGAACCCACGACCTTTTGGCATTTGAGTCGAACAGCTCTACCATTGGAGCCACGGGCTCGTTGCTGTCGGTTTGCGATCGGGGAATATGATGATATTATAGTGGCTCACCGATCTGCTAAGGAACATTTACATATTCCGTTGTGCCCTGGAACTCAGACTAAGTACTCACGGGCAGTCGCATAGCGACGTGTAGCATATGTTAATAATGTGGAACCGACAAAGACATTAGGGGAGACCGGAATGGCCATTTCTGGCTTATTAGCCGTCATCAGCCAGTCATACCCAATCCCAAAATTAGTGGAACACCTGGGATTCGAACCCTTTTAACCTTTGGTTTTTGAGTCGAACGCTCTACCATTGAGCCACAGGCTCGTTTAGCTGTCAGTTTGCGATCGGGAGTATGATGATAGTGTGTGGCTCTACCGATCTGCTATAAGGAACATTTATGTTCCGTTGTGCCCTGAGACTCAGACTAGAGTACTACTCACAGGCAGTCGCATAGCGACGATGTATGTTATATAATGTGGAACCGACAAAGACAAAGGGGGAACCGGAATGGCCATTTCTGAAGCTTAGTGGCCGTCATCAGCCAGTCATCATACCCAATCCCAGAGTGTGGAACTTTACACGCGAGTTCGAACCCACGACAGCACTGGTATTTGTCGACGCTCTACGCACTTATCTGCCACAAATGTAGGCCACGGAATATGACAATCGTCGAGTTTGCGATCGGGAGATGATGATAGTGTGTGGCTCACCGATCTGCTAAAGGGGCATTTATGTTCCGTTGTGCCCTGGAACTCGGAACTAACAGAGTACTCACAGGCGGTCGCATGGCGACGTGTAGCGCTATGTTGATAATGATGGAACCGACAAAGACCGGATGGCGGAATGGCTGAGCTTATTAGCCGTCATCAGCCAGTCATGCAATCCCAAGTGTGGAACACACAGGAGTTCGAACCACATACTTTGGTATTTGTAGTCGGAACGCTCTACCATTGAGCCGCGGGCTCGTTGCTTTTCGCACCGGTTTGCGATCGGGAATATGATGATAGTAGTGTGGCTCACCGATCTGCACAGGAACATGTTATGTTCCGTTGTGCCCTGGAGACTCGAGACTATGAGTGCTCACGAGGCGGTCGCCTTAGTACGACGTGTAGCATATGTTGATAATGTGGAACCGACAGACAAGGGAGACCGGAATTGGCCATTTCTGGCTTATTGGCCGACTCATCAGCCAGTCAAACCCAATCCCAAAGTGTGGAACGCTGGGATTCGAGACCCACGACCTTTGGTATTTGGGTCAG
>WEDG01003664.1:0-16310 GCA_017591395.1 Schistocephalus solidus | reverse complement strand
CGATATATCATGGTCTGAGCTCCCAAGTGGGCCTAATGATGACACTGTCAAAGGCAGGCAATCTCTGCAGAAGATTAGATCAAGTATGCTTGATCCTCGGGTAGGGAAGTCAACAACCTGAGTCCACATGCCAATATCTACGGCCTCGAGGAAGTCCTCGAACTTTATGGGGCCGGAGGGGACCGGAAACCAGCGAATTTCAGGAAGGTTGAAATCACCTGCAATTAAGAAATACTTAAAATTTAATTCAACTGCAGCATGGAATGCTTATGAGAGACAAAGTTAGAAATCCTCACTGATATTGGGCGGGCAATAGACACAGCAAATGTGTAAAGAGTTCCTATTTTTTAAGTTAATTTGAGGCCGGCAGCTCTCGTCAACCGCAGTAAATTGTGGATGATCTAAGGTCCGAAATGCCAGCGCTTGTTTTATATAGATACAGCTTCCTCCACCACGACTCTCACGGTGATCATTTCGAGTACACGTATAACCTATTTACCTCAATAAATTGAATTCAACAAAACTACGAACAATGCCAGGGCTAAGTAATGGTACCCTTGTACCGAAGCCAGTAAGCTGGCAGCATTTCTCCTCCATGAACCACGAAGCAAGTCTTTCTGAGTTCATGTCAATCGTTTCAAATGACATCCTGGAATTTGTGCCAACCCAAATTGTCAAGCCCTGCGCTTCGGAATCCACCGTTTTCACATTCTTTTGCAAAGAGTGAAGAAATTGAGGAAGCAGTTAAAAGATCAATATACTAGCTCGTTATCTGTACATCTAAGGATTGCAGAGATGTTTGAATTAGCCTCTAGGATTCTACTTGCACGTGACAGACAGAGTGAATCTTGCGCAATCACCGAGCCGAATTCCGCAAAATCTGTTGCTTTACTCTTCCACCGTCGATCCTGTTCTAAACGAGGTTATGAAATACCTCCATTACTAAATGAAGCAAAGAACTTCGTTCTCGAAGACTCTGAAAAGGAAGAATTGTTTAGTGCATTTTTTGCAAATCATCTTACGATGGAATCTGAACCAGTTCCGACGTTTCAGGCATCCTCATTTAATGTTATCAGCACCCTTGATTTCTCCATAGAACTAATTCGTAAGCAAATAATGCCTGTGAGAAAGGCGCACATTTTGGGGACTGATGGTATTCCAAACTCAGTTATTAAGAGAGTGGCGAGCTTTCCCCGATTGCTTAGCCATATATTCTCAGTTTATCTTTTAAGCGGATTCTTTCCTGACTCATGGAAGACATCTATTATTATTCCTGTCTTCAAGTCGGGATCTCGTTCAGACGTAAATAATTATCGAGGCGTTCACAAAACCCCGGCTCTAGCAAAACTTCTTGAAAAAATGTTTTTAATTAAATTCTTGAATTTTGCTTAGAAAATAAGCATTTAAGCGACTCGCAATATGATTTTCTACCTGAAAGATCATGCGAAGTGTGTCACTTAGCTTTACTTAATCTCGTCACTTCCCTTCGTAATGAGCAACAGTCAGTGGTTGTGATCTACATCGACCTGAGCAAAGCCTTTGACAAGGTACCGCACAGACGTCTTCTGGTGAAACTGGAAGCCCTCGGCATCCGGCCTCCTCTCCTTGACTTCATCTGCCCGGGTTTATAAAGGATCTGGGCATATCATATTCTAGTAGTCTTAATCTGTCAGATCACTGCGCCCTGATTGTCTCTAAAGCACGCCAAACCAGTGGGTTTATTCTCAGAAATTTTAAAACCCTCAATATTAGGACCAGCCTTTATAAAATGTATGTCAGACCTAGTCTGGAATACTGCTCGTTTCTATTTTGCCTTCTGCACGCGAGTGAACGGAGGAAGATAGAATCAGTCCAGCACTTCTTTACTAAAAGAGTTTTTTTACTTCAGAGCACAGAAACCTGTCCTACCAACAACGCTGTGAGCTTACAAGCCTCGACCCGTTGTGGCTTCGTAGATTACAGAAGGGAATATTTTTACTGTTCAAGCTTTTAAACGGATTTACCTTTAACCCCCTTTCATCTCTGAGGCAGCTCGACCACTGTCGGCGCACCAATCATAGAGACGTATTCTTATTTCTTCCTTTGGCACGCACCGTTAAATACCGTCAGTTTTTTTCGGTAAACGCTATAGCAATCTGGAATAAACTACCCGGAAGTATTAAAATTCAGCAAAACTATCCTTTGTTTACGAGAGCTGTCACTAGTTTTCTACATTCAGGACACCTTCCGCGAATTTTGGGTGCTGATTATCTGGAAGCTCTTTTCCGTTCTGATGGCGTCCACGGACTCTGAATCCTATGCCGGACTTCATGCTGAAGGCAATATTGCTGGCTCTGCAGTCCGTAATCGGGTTATTCCTCAGTCTACAGCTAGTAGCCGCTCGCCGGCCTACTTGCTGCTAGTACAGAAGACCAGATCCACAACACCGAAAGGAGAAGTACTACACCGTGCACCTGTGTCAACACTTCCCTGTCCTAAACTTTAATCTGTTCAACAAGCTGCAGTTTTTTCTCCTGAAAATACTTTAAAGAACGATCAGGAGTTTTTTTCACTGTCAGCTTGACCCCCTACTGTATATATCCCTTTTGACCTTGCCTGTAAACTGGCAATAAATAAATAAATAAATCTGTTCCTACTTGTCTAACCACAGCCAGAAGGTCTTAGTAGGTAAAAGCTACTCGATGCCTCAACCGATCACGAGTGGCGTTTTTCAAGGCACGGTTCTAGGTCCCCTTCTCTTCATTCTGTACATAAACGAAATTTCAACTTTACTCACAAATTCGCAAAAGTTTGTTTCTGCTGATGATCTCAAGTGCATTAATTCATTTTCTAAAGACTGCCAATAGTTGCGTTGATAAATCAACACTAATCTACTTATATTTTCACGTTGGAGCTTTGGTTGCTAGATGGCATTTTCTCCATCCAAGAGTAGTTTCATGTTTTATGGCCCCGTCAAGCTTTCGAGACAAACGGAATTTGGCAGGGCCGAGTGCCGCCAACTTAAATTTCTGTATACCAACGCCCAAAGTCTGCTTTCGAAGCTCGACGAACTGAGAATTCAGGTAGCCATTCTGTCTCCCGATATTAAAGCAATCACAGAAACATGGCTGTCACAGAACATCAGCGATTGCGAAGTAGCCTTATCCGGGTACCAGTTGTTCAGGAGAGACCGCACTCACCGCCAGGGTGGAAGAGTTGCGATGTATGTTAAAAGCAATTTCACAGTGTGTGAAATGACAGAGAAGAGTAACAATGGTATTGAGGCTATTTGGCTGAAAATAAAGACGCGGGGATCGCAGTCCCTTGAAGTCATGACTCTCTACAGACCACCGGGGACAGACACTGACGCTGATACTTGTTTGTTGGAGAACATAAAGGAGATTGGTAGTCGACCTGATGTTGTTCTAATGGGGGACTTTAATGCACCCAGCATTCGATGGAACGATCTGCTGGCGCAGTGCTTAAAGTTGTCCTTCGATCACCGTCTGCTGTAGTCAACACTTGAAGCTCTTCTCACACAACATGTATTTTTTCCAACAAGAGCGCGTGGAGGACAACAGGCTAGTTGTTTAGATCTCGTCTTGTCTAAAGATCCTGACAGTATAAACGAGGTTCACTACCTACCTCCACTTGGTCGAAGTGATCATGCAGTACTTTCATGGGAGTATGGTTTATATTCGGTGCCACCTGCAATGAATGAAACCAGGCCCAATCTATGGCGGTCTGCGTAGGCGGATCGCGATCAAGCGCACAGTCATCAAGATTGGAGTTCCGCAAGGTTCAGTTCTCGGACCAATCCTATTTCTCTTGTTTATTAATGATTGTGTACAGGAATTGGACTGTGACTTTGCTATGTTTGCGGACGATATAAAAATTTGGAAAGTTATCAACAATGCTGCCGATGGAGACGATTTCCAAGAAAATCTCCATCGATTGGACGAGTGGTCACGCAAATGGCTCTTGTCCTTCAACTCAAACAAATGCGCCCTGCTACGTCTGGGAAGTCGGAATCAGGTCACTGATATGCGACCCTACTTTTTGAACGGTATGCCACTCCGAGAAACACACACAAAGAAGGATCTCGGCGTTTGGATGACAGACAACATGAAGCCTTCTACGCAATGCTGCAAGGCGGCTAAATCCGCCAATTCAATGGTGTACTCTATCAAGCGGGCATTTAAAGTTTTCAATGAAGACTGCTTTTCTAAAGTCTTTAGTACGCTTGTTATGCCTCATCTTGAATATGCGATCCAAGCCTGGTGACCGTGGACCCAACAGGACTACAAAATGCTCGAAAGGGTACAGCGACGAGCCACAAAATTAGTAAGAGGTCAAGGTGAACTGCCATATGAGATTCGCCTAAATAACCAACAGCTCTATCCTCTGAGTTATAGGCAGTTGCGCGGAGACTTGATACAAACCTTCCGTATCGTGCGTGGCATGGATTGCGCCCTCCTATGTGATGACTTTTTCCAACTTGCTACTACGAATAATCTCCGAGGTCATCCATTCAAACTAAGTGTGCCCCAAGTACGATTGGATGTGAGGACGTATTTTTTCACCAACCGTGTCTTGAAACCGTGGAATAACCTACCTGAGGCGATTGTAATGTCCCAGTCTGTGGATATATTTAAACATCGGCTTGACATACATATGCTGCTGCACCAGGAAGATTATGTGACAACTTTACCTTAACAATATCCGCGTACCACGTAAATCTGCCTGCATTCACTTGACTGTAACTTTTTTACATTGCTTATTATTCTTCCGACTTTCTGTATCAAATAGGGATTTCAAAGGCGATAGCCTATTTTTCTCAAATACACTGAACTGAACCGAACTGAATTAAGTCGGCAGACCCCACACCGGAATCGACTGCGCTCGCATCAGATTGGAAGTACTTATCCCTTCGAATCAACCGCCGACGTTTCTACCTCTGTCGAATGAATACTCTCGAACGTCCATAACAGACTAGTCTTGACTCTAACAATTCTTACTTGATACATTCATCCCCATTCTGTAAAACTGTTTTAACTTTAAATTTTGCTATTTCTAAACCTTGGAAAACAGGTTTTTTACTTAAAAAAACTCTTCATTTCGAACGCTGCTTTTTAAGCAAACCAAACAAACCAAATCAAACGTGTTTAATGAAAAGAGGAGTTTGTTTTAGATTTTTTCCTGTGTTCTAAGGATTTGACGGCGCCCAAGCAGTGCAAAATCAATAAACCTATTTATTTATAAGTGACTACTTAACCTTAACAATATCAGTGTACCACGTAAGTCTGCCTGCATTCACTTGACTGTTACTTCTTTAATTTGCCTCTTATTCTTGCTACTTTTATGTAACAAATAGGGATTTCAAAGGTGTAAGCCTATTTTCCTCAAATACACTGAACTGAACTAAACCCCTAGTATTTCAAAAAAGTACACTTTTAGAAAGATCAACCATAAGAAACTTACGTCTAAGTTACACGAATAAGCTAGCATTATTGCCTCATGCAGATCGAATTTCTGCAAAGGCTGCACAGATATGTGGTTTTATATCACATAATTTCTTCCTTTCGGAAATAAATTTAAATCTGTACCGCATGTTTGTTCTTCCTATCCTAGAATACTGCTGTCCCCTCTTTGGGCTGATGAACACCTCTGACCGCAGAAAGATTTAAAAAGTTCAGAGGGATTTTACTCGAAGACTATTTTCTCTTCCTGGATCCAGTATCTCTAATACGGATAGATGCCAGTTAGCAAACATCAGATTTCTCTGGGATAGAAGACTCGAAACCGGTCTCTGCTTCCTGTTTCGCGTTAACTCTACCGAAATCTCCCACGAATTAATGGTCTCACTCCGTTAGATAGGCCCTATGCCACTCATAATTCCTCCAAGATCATTTCATCACCCCTTAGCTCCACAACTAACCGTTCTCCGTTTTTGCCTCCAAATATGTTTTCATCTGGAATAATCTTCCACTGAAAATTAAGTTGTCGTCTACATTAGCTATTCTCAAAACAAAAGTACGCAAACATTTAACGTCGGAATATATAAAGTCCTTATAGTCTGTTTCTTTCCCAATATCGCAACTTTTGGATTTTGAAATGGGTCCTCCTGGTATTTGAGGCAGCCCCCTTGATATTATATTGTTCTTTTATTATATTTCCATCATCCTTTGCAGAGTCAATCTTTACATTCACTTTTTCGTCCCCCTTTTAAACTAGCATCGCCAATTCTTGACAACCTTGATACTTTCCTCCGATTTTGCAGCCCCGACGATGGTCTCCAGGTTCGGTTGAAGATCGAGGCGGGTTCTTATGGTTTTGCCTCTTTGATTGGTGGACTATGCAGTCAGCAAGGTCGCATCTCGATGATGATCTCATGACCTCTACTGTCCCCTCTTCGTTTCGACCCTGGTGTCCACGATGAGTTCCTCCTCTCTCACCTCCACTGTTGGTTATAAACAGTAGCTCTGACTGCTATATTATCTCTCCCTTGACAAGGAGCCTTCCGAACCCTCCTACGTCGTCAGCAACATCACAATACTACCCCATTGCATTTAGCTATTATTTTTTTAAGTGAAGCAGTTTTTTTCTGCTAGTTTTTTTTTAATTGGTGGCTCGCCGAACTCCGCCTCTGATTTAACCGTAGGAGTTTTTTACTGCTCCTTTTCTAGTTCACCGTATATGTCAAAGATTGTTTACTATTGTTTTAAAAATGGCAAATCCTTCTGAATCGGATATGCCTACCATATTACTCATTTCTGCTTTTAATATGGCTGCTCACATAGTGCAGCAATTATTCGCATGTATTTATTTATACCGCGATACTAAGTTGGTACAGATGGGGCTCTCTGGGCCTTAGCTATACAATTTATTTATTTATTTAATATCACTAATGTGAAGAAAACTAATAGGAATAAAAGATGGACAACGCGATCGGCATTATCTTGTATTCTGCTAGCGTTGACAAGGTCAACTGCCAGGCTTGAAAATATAACTACTAAAATTACTACGAAGGCGACTTCTGTGGCAGCAGCTGTTGCTGGTAAGACTAATATCATTACTACTGAAAGGACAACCAGCACCATAAGAACTACAGCCACAGCTAATAATACCATCATGTTTAGGGTACTGTTAGCATTACTATTAGTAAAAGTTTGTACTGCACCGAATTATAATATTATAATACAAAGGGCAATGTAATCACTACCACGCTTATCGGAAAGGCGTCCATAGCCGGCACTACGACTTGTATTATTACAACTAATACAAATACTACTTCTACGTATAATACTAATAATACTGCTGGAGTACTACTAATATTAAAAGTACTAATTTTGCTGTAAAAACCAATACTTATTGGCGCGTCGATTGAAATTGGTTTCGAATTTTAAAATACTTCGAGCCTATAAGTGTTTAGTCTCTACCTCAGTTTAGAAGACACGGTGATGGGACATTATAAAGGAATTGTCTGTATATTCCCCTGAGTTCGTAAATTGCAACTTGGACGTAAGGATTCTGAGGCTCTTGAAAAAAAACCAAAATTCCTCTGCTGCGGATTCTTCCCTGTCCTATGATTGATTTCAACCGGAATTGCAAGCCTCAATCTTAGCTCATTTCTGAAACTCACGCCAACTGTGTGCTACTTTCATCTGCTTTCAATCGCGGAAGGGGCTCAAACCAAAGGCTTTGTCCTAATATTTTCATATTCTTATTGTCGAATATCCTAATCGACTCTCTGTTAATTTTGTGGCGATTCAACTATAAATTGCATTTGCTCTGTATCCCCATAAGTATGCTAAATGAAGGTGCCTTAAGTTTATTGCCACGAAGAATTGGTCTGCGACCTAGTTTCGAACATGCACCGCAAAATCACGTAGGACCGTCTATCGAAGCCTCTAACCACTCGGCCATATTGGCAGAGGATTTTGATCAGCGAATTAATAAACTAGCAGAAAATATTTGCAATTATCGTTATTCTGCTGATTGTTCACCTCCCGCTAAACGGGCAAAACGTCTAGTAAGCTCAGTTAATGTAGCTTACGAAGAGGAAACTTGTATGTGGTGTTACAGCCTCCTACAGAAATTCTAAGGGATGGAGCAGGAGGAAAGCAATCCAAGGCGAGAAAAAGATAACTTAAACAAATATATTTTTTGCCCACCTGCTAAAAAAGCTCCTATCTGTAAAAAAATACCGCAAAGCAAACTTCGTATGCACATATAGCCTCTTCAAGCTTACCTGATACTCACATAGAAGCTATCGCGTTTACCGAACCCAGTAAACCAGAGGACGGTTTGCTTGTTTGAAAGGGTGTCCCATCTAGTCCTTGCTCCACACCATCATTACTAAGCTTAAGTTGCAGTATCAATAATCTCGCCTTACAACCCAGCGCGACATCGCTGCTGGACGTTGCACCAACATGCGATGTTGAAGAGGTTGCTGAGTTTGTAAAGCCAAAGATGAAAAGGTTTAAGAAGACCAAGTTGAACAGGGATTCGGCTCCAGCCTGCCACGCACCCGGTTCATCTGGACCTATCGGACCACGTGAACTGATTACAAGTACTCACTTATTTGAAAGGTCTGAGTTGCAGACGGGTGCTCGATTGAGTCAAGACCATAATGTTATCATAAAAAGGGTCCAAGAGTCAGCGTCAATAATTCCAAAGTGGCGAGTTAAACATGACTTGGATCTCCTTCAATTGTATGCACAAACGTTGCTAACGGACGGTGAGTTCATCCAAATTCTCAACTGGCACGTCGTTTGAAATTGGTTTCGAATTTCAAGTCCCTCAAGCCTACGAGTTTTTAGTCTCTACCTCAGTGTAGAAGACACGGTGCTGGAAAATTATTAAAGAATTGTCTTTTTATTCCTCTGAGTTTGTAAATTGTGACTTGGACTTTCAATCTTTGCTGCTTTCTGAAACTCACGCCGGCCGTGTGCTCCCTGCATCTGCTCTCAATCGCGGAAAGAACTCAAACCAAAGGCTGAGTCGTTATATTTTCATATTCTTATTGTTGAATATCCTAACTGACTCTCTGTTAATTTGTGGCAATTCTAACATGCAAAACTCAAGTTCCTTAAGTTTATTGACACAAAAATTTGGTCCACGACCTAGTTTTGAATCTGCACCAAACATTGCTTGAGACCGTCTATCTGCGCCTCTACCCACTCGGCCATATTGGCAGGAGATCTTGTTAAGCAATTTAATCGACAAGCAGAAAACAATTGTAACCATCGTTATTCTGCTAATTGTTCACCTCCCGCTAAACGGGGTAAAAGTTCAGTAAGCTTAACTAATGTAGTTTACGAAGACGAAACATGTATGGGGTGTTTCAGCCTCCAGCAGAAATTCTCAGGGATGGAGCAGGAAATAAGCAATCTAAGACAAGAAATAGATAACTTAAAAAAATCAATATCTTTCCCAACTGCTTAAAAGCTCCTGTTCGTAATAAACCTACCACAAAGCAAAATTCGTATTCATTTATAGCTTCTTCAAGCTTACATAAAAGTCACTTTAAACATATCGCGATTGCTGGACCTGGTAAACCAGAAGACTTTTCGCTACTTCCGAAGGGAGCCCCATCTAGTCCTTGCGCCACTCCACCGGTACTTAGTTCGGGTAGCATCAGCATTAATCTGGCTTTACCGCCCATCGCTACATCACTGGAAGACGTTGCACCAACATGCGATGTTGAAGAGGTTGGCGAGTTTGTAAAGCCAAAGAAGAAAAGGTCTAAGAAGAACAAGTCGTGCAGAGATTTGGTTCCAGCCTGCCCAACACCCGGCTCATCTGGACCTATCAGGCAAAGTGAGCTGGTTACCAGTACTCACTCAGCTGAAAGATCTGAGTTACAAACGGGCCCTAGATTGAGTTGAAAACAGAATGAAGTCATTAAAGGTGTCCCGTAGTCAGCTTCAATTATTCCAAAGGAGCGAGTTAAACATGACTGGGAACTCCTTCAATTGTATGCAAAAACGCTGCTGACGGACGGCGAGTCCATTCATATTCTCAAGGCATATAGAATAGGGAAGGCTCTGTCTACACCCGATTCAAATCCTCGACCAAGACCTCTTCAAATCATCTTGGAAAACGAAGCACAGGCACAGCTCCTGCTACAGAGAAAATCAACCCTGCGGGGTCCGCATTCTGAAGTGTTTTTTCAACCGGAATATGGGTTGAAAGAGCGAATGAAAATGCGACAGCTAATAATAGAACTGAAAACACGAAAGACCAATGGCGAGGCAAATCTCAAAATAAGAGATGGACAGATATTTCAAGTGAAAGAGCATTTCTCTGGCCGAAGACAGTCACCCTGACAGCCTAACTGTCCCGTTTCAGAAACCAAAAACGTGCCCGCTTAACCTAATCGTCCTCAATGCCAGATCTCTGCTTAATAAGATGCCTTTGCTCCAGACTCTGGTTTTCATCCACCGCCCCGACATTGTAATAGTTACAGAGACATGGTCAACACCCTGTGTATCCGACTCCGAACTCTCTATTCTAGGCTACGCTTACATTCGGAATGATCGACACGAGGGCCGTAGCGGAGGAAGTGGTATCTATGTTAGGCAACCACTTACATTTTTTCTATTGGACTATCGCCAATTTACCGCGGTAGAGGAGAGCTGTTGGCTCCGAGTAGTTCTAAAAGATAACTACTCTTTACTCGTTGGTAGTGTCTATCGCCCACCCAATGCCAGCGAGGATTACGATCTTTGTCTCTCGCTGGCATTTCACGCTGCAGCTGACTTAAATCTGAAGTACTGCTTGATTGCAGGTGACTTCAATCTTCTGAAGTTCACTGTTTTCCAACTTTCGGTCCTGCAAAGTTCGAAGACCTACTTGAAGCCATAGATATAGGCATGTGGGACCAGGTAGTCGATTTTCCCACCCGAGGATCAAACATACTTGATCTTATTTTTTGTAGAGGTTGTCAGTCATCGTCAGTGTCACCTTTAGATCCACTTGGGAATTCTGATCATACTATAGTTCTTTCTACACTAGAACTAGAGGCTGCTGAAACGCTTTCCAAAAAATAAAGCTTTTTCCGTGATTTCAGATCAGCAAATATGAGGGAATTGCTAATACACCTAAATTCCCACGACTGGACTAACTTCTTTGTATGTTCGGATGTGAATATTTGTACTGATACTTTTTAAATAGTTCTAGGTCCACTCATTTCTCGTTTTGTTCCTCGTAAGAAAATAATTAATGTCAAGGATGAAGTCTACCTCCCTTTATCATTCCGCCGTAGACTGCGTAGACTCTCCCGTCTTTTTCACCTACAAAATGACACCTCCGTCCTGCTCTTGATCCAGCAAATCTTTGAAGAGGCTAAGAGGCTGTCTGACGAAAAACGACAAGCCGATGAGGTTACCTTTGCCGAAAACCCTTCGTTAAATGTTGCGAAGCTCTTTTCACGCACAGTAAAAGCGCAGAGAAAAACGCAGCACCCCGTACTTCGAGATGCCTTAGAAAATCCAATAGCTGATGCTAAGTTGACTGCTGATAGCGTCAATGCTTTCTTGTCTAGAACGTTTAGTGAACATACTGTCGCCCCCTTTGCTGACATCCGAGTTTGGACCGGTCAAGTCCTCGAAACCATAACATTTACCCTTTGGGACGTGACCGTAGCCATTCGGCGTTTTCGTCCATCATACAGTCCAAGACCAGATGGCGTCCCGGTCAGCGTTCTACAGGTGGATGCAATTGATATTTTTCCGTCCCTTCTGTATAAGATATTAAATCTTGCTCTTGAAAGTGAAACTTTCCCTATTTTATGGAACGAATCGCACATACTGCCGATTCCGAAACACGGCCGACCTACGGCATTTGACGACTTTAGGCCAATAAATACACTACCAGCAGTCTCAAAGATCTTCGAGACCTTGATCAAAGACAAGATGATGTGTCACCTAAGAGAAAATAACCTACTTAATGCGGCTCAGCATGGTTTTCTCGAAAAAAAGGTCTTGTGACACTAGCCAGCTCTCTTTCTTTGATCATGTGCTACAATCTAGAGACAGCGGTTTTGCAATTAACACCGTTTACTTCGATTTCACTAAGGCTTTTGATCGTGTTGACCATGATCTCCTACTGCTGAAACTTGTTTCCTTCGGCATAGGTAACAAGCTTTTGAACTTAATATTTTCCTATTTGAATGCTCGTGCACAACGGGTTAAAATTTCTGATGTTATCTTCAACCCCATGCATGTGAGGAGCGGAGTTATTCAGGGCAGCGTGCTCGGCCCGCTTCTATTTTGCCTCTTTGTCAACGATGTTTCTGATTGTTTTCAGTATAGTAGGCCCTTTATGTTCGCTGACGATTTAAAAGTTGCCTATCGATATAAACCGATTGATCGCAACATCGTGCTTGAGCTCTTTAAAACGGATATTCAGGCCTTCGCTCAGTGGTGTCGCATATGGTGCCTCTCACTTTCTTGGGCAAAGTGCTCCGTTATGGTTATTGGCAACAACCATCAGCCTAAGCAGAGACGGTCACGATTTTAACGTGCCCGGAGTTAAAAAGGATCTGGGCATATCATACTCTAGTAGTCTTAATCTGTCAGAGCACTGTGCCCTGATTGTCTCGAAAGCACGCCAAACTACTGGGTTTATTCTCGGAAATTTTAAAACCGTCAAAATTAGAATCAGCCTCTATAAAATGTATGTCAGGCCTAGTCTGGAATACTGCTCGTCTCTATTTAGTCTTCTGCACGCTCGTGAACGAAAGAAGATAGAATCAGTCCAGCACTTCTTTACAAAAAGAGTTTTTTATTCAGATCACCGAAACCTGTCCTACCAACAACGCTGTGAGCTTACAAGCCTTGACCCGCTGCGGCTTCGCAGATTACAGAAAGGACTATTTTTACTGTTTAAATTACTAAAAAGTCGTACATTTTAACCCCCTTACATCTCTGAGGCACCTCAACCACTCTCGGCGCACCAGTCATCGAGATGTATTTTTATTTCTTCCTTTGGCACGCACAGTTCGATACCGACAGTTTTTCGGTAAACGCTATAGTTATATGGAATAAGCTACCTAGAAGTATCAAAATTCAGCAAAGCTATCCCTTGTTTACGCGAACTGTCACTAGTTTTCTACATTCAGGACACCTTCCAAAACTTGTGGGTGCTGACTCTGTTGAAGCTCTCTTCGGTTCTGATGGCGTTCACGGACTCTGAATCCTGTGCCGGTCTTCATGCTGAGGGCAATATTACTGGCTCTGCAGACCTCAATCGGCTTATTTCTCAGTCGAAAGCGGACAGCCGCTCGCTCACATACCTGCTGGTGCAGAATACCGGATCCGTAACACTGAATGGAGAGGTTCTTCACCGGGCACCTGTGTTAACGCGTCCCTGTCCAGAACTTTAATTACTCAATAAGCTGCAGTTTTTTCTCCTGAAAACACCTGAAACAACGATCAGGAATTTTTTTCACTGTCAGCTTGACCCTCTACTGTATATTTTTTTGACCTTGCCTGTAAACTGGCAATAAATAAATAAAATAAAACAAAAAATAAAAATAAAATATAGAAAAGGGATAGCTCGGTCAACACCCGATTCAAATCCTCGATTAAGACCTCTTAAAATCATCTTGGAAAAAGAATAAAAAACACAACACCTGTTATAGAGAAAATTAACCCTACGGGGTCTGCATTCTGAATTTTTTTTCAACCGGAATACGGGCTGAAAAAGCAAATTAAAATGAGACAGTTTTTAATAGAACTCGAAACACGAAGGGCCAATGGTGAGGCTCATTTCCAATTCAATTCAATTCAATTCAATTTATTGAGGGAAATAGGCATGGGCCTTTGAGTACCCTATTTGTAACGTAAAATTAAGTGCGGTATACAGAGAAACCGTGTGGGTTGCCAAGGTACAAAAGGCGGTCATAAAATTTGACAAGTGGTGCACGACTCTCGAGGGTTAAGATAAATGCCTCATCGCTCAGGCTCGTTGCGGAACATAAAACTGTCAAGGTTCCTTTTAAGCTTTCCAGCGATGGTGACATCACAACGTCTTCAGGGAGGGCATTCCATGGTTTAACCACTCTGACAGAGAAGGAGAACTTGCGCACATCCAGTCTCGCCTGCTGGACACGCAGTTTCAATGGGTGACCTCGGAGATGGGTCGTGGTGGCAAATTCAAAGAAGTCCGAGAATTCCAGGCAACAATCCAATCCCTTCACAATGCGGAATGTCTGCAGGAGATCACCACGCATTTGCCTATAACTCAAAGGGAACAGATTAAGATTCATTAGGCGGGTGGGATATGGCAAGGAGCTTTGACTTCTAACCATTTTGGTGGCTTTCCTCTGGACTCTTTCGAGGCAGTTCTGATCTTGAACTGTCCAGGGTTTCCAGGCGTGCATAGCATATTCCAAATGTGGCCTAATGAATGTTCCAAAGGTCTTAGCAAAAAGATCTTCATCGAAATCCAAAAAGGCTCGTCTGATGGCATGCAACACCGAAATTGCCCTCTTAACCACTTTCGAGCAGTGAGACGATGGTTTTAAGGTGGTGGTCATCAGCACACCAAGGTCCTTTTGGGTTTCCACGTCTTTTAAGGCTTCACCGTTGAGAAAGTAACTTCTACTTTCGGCAGATCCAGACGGGTTGCCTAAGCGAAGTATTGTACACTTATCGACGTTGAACCGCAAAAGCCAATGATTCGACCACTCCTCCAACCGAGTTAGGTTGATCTGCAGTTTATCTTCGTCAGCAGGGCTCTGGATTACATTCCATATTTTAATGTCGTCGGCAAACATTGCTGCTTCACAGTCGAGATTCCTGACACAATCGTTCACGTATATTAAAAACATTATTGGCCCTAGTACTGAGCCCTGAGGAACCCCACTCTCGACCGCAGCAGACCTTGACCTCTCTTGGCCGATGCACACAACCTGGCGCCGACCCACGAGGAAGTTTTCGATCCACTTGAGGAGGTTACCTCTGATTCCAATTCTTTCTAGCTTGTAAAGCAGTCTCTTGTGCGGCACAGTATCGAAGGCCTTTTGAAAGTCAATGAAGGCAATGTGAACCGCGTGTCTATCTTCAAGTGCTTGGGTCCACCTCTGGATCGAATACAGCAAATTCGTTGTGCATGATCTTCCTTTTCTGAACCCATGTTGACAGCTTGATAACAAATTATGAGTCTCTAGGAATTTCACCAATTCGCTCTTGATGATCCTTTCCATAATCTTACCAAGGATGCATGTTAAGCTTATGGGCCTGTAGTTTGTCACTGACGCCCGGCTACCGCTTTTGTACAAGGGGAGTTATATGTGCCAGCTTCCAATCGAAAGGAAGTGTTCCGGAGTCAAAAGGACTTTTTGAAAGAGCACTGACAAAGGTGCGGAAAGTTCATTGGCGAGTTCTTTCAGAAGCTTGGGTGGAAGCTCGTCTGGTCCTGGGGATTTCGACTCTTTTTAGTTCTTTTAATTCCTTTTGGATCAGAAATTCTGAGAATAGTATGTGGCTAATGCTTGCAGTCGGCGGGTTATCCACTGAGGGACGAAGGAACCTTGCCTCGTTTGTGAAGACTGCGCCCTGATTATCTCGAAAGCACGCCAAACTACTGGGTTTATTCTCAGAAATTTCAAAACCCTCAAATGTATAATCAGCCTTTATAAAATGTATATCTGACCTAGTCTGGAATACTGCTCGTTTTTTTTTGGCCTTCTGCACGCTTGTGAACTAAAGAAGATAATATCAGTCCAGCACTTCTTTACAAAAATAGTTTTCACTTCAGAACACAGAAACCTGTACTACCAACAACTCTGTGGGCTTACAAGCCTTGACCCGCTGTGGCTTCGCAGATTACAGAAGGGACTATTTTTACTGTTTCAACTTTTAAACAATTGTACCTTTAACCCCTTACTACTCTGAGGCAGCTCGACTACTCTCCTCGCACCAGTCATTGAGATGTATTTTTTTATTTCTTCCTCTGGCACGCACAGTTCGGGTACCGTCAGTATTTTTCGGTAAACGCTATAGCAATCTGTGGAATAAGCTACCCAGAAGTATTAAAATTCAGCAAAGTTATCCCTTTGTTTACGAGAGCTAACACTAGTTTCTAAATTCAGGATCACCTTTAACAAATTTTGGGTGCTGACTCCGTGGAAGCTCTCTTCGGTTCTGATGGCGTTCACGGACTCTGAATTCTATGCCGGACTTCATGCTGAGGGCAATATTACTGGCTCTGCAGACCTCAATCGGCTTATTTCTCAGTCGAAAGCGGACAGCCGCTCGCTCACATACCTGCTGGTGCAGAATACCGGATCCGTAACACTGAATGGAGATGTTCTTCACCGG
>WEDG01003662.1:39083-55969 GCA_017591395.1 Schistocephalus solidus | reverse complement strand
TTAAGGGTTGCCCTAACCTAAGAAATTCTGCACTAATTATACCTCCCCCTGCATCCTCCACGTGTAAATGCTCTGTCTTCTTTGCTTCTAGGTATAGCTTTCTTTGGAATAACTTGCCGATTGAAATTAAGTCGTTAACTAAGCTATCTGCATTCAAGCAAAGACTGCACATTTATATTAACACTGATTCTATTAACCTTTAATTTCCTCATCTTTTCCCAGTAGCTTTCCCCATGACTCGGAGAAAGCGACCCTCTTGAAACTATATTTTCGCTACCTCGAGTCCCCCATGAACCACGATGTCTCCTTATATCACCAGTCATCCAAATAATGGAGTCATTCAGACGTACACATTTGTTAGTCCACAGTCTAAAGTTCTGCCGTTTCGTTGGATACTAACCATCATCAGAATTCAATTCTGGATCCTAAGATGCCGAGGACTTAAGTTCATTGACGCATTTTCGTGAGATTTTGTTTCATACGCCTAAGTGATCAAGAACGAATCATCTGGACGTTTCATTAAATCATTCTAAAATGCTACTGCAGTATTACTCTACTCTACCACCTGACCTAATTTTCCTAAGCAGTTTTTTCTCCTACCTTCTTTTCGAAAATGAAGGCCTATTGAACTCTGCCTCCATTTTTACGGTAGGAGTTTTTTTTTCACTGCCTATTTTTCTAGTTCACTATTAACTTCAAAACATCGGTAACTGTTGACCTAGCAGGAAAATTTTTGTCTACATTATTAAGTATTTGTACACTTTATCTGCACACATTGTCATAACTGTATTTCTTACTAATGTTTGTTTAGACAGTGACTAACCAGTGCAAACCAAATATAAATTCTAAATTCTAAACTTGCTCAACGCAGTCCTTCAGTCCTTCCCCTCTTATGAATTCCAGCAATATCTCCAGAATTTTCGATATATTCACCGGCTATTCTCCAGATGTGAACCCGTTCTGACTGACTTCCGCCACTGACATCATCCCCGCTGGAAGGCGTCACTGTCCGGGTTCATCATCCTTAGGTACAGCTTCACTTGCCGGCAGCAAACGCACGTTTATGTTGTCAACAATAGCCCCTTTTCTTGGCAAAATGGTTTCTCCTTTTACATCTGAATGGCACTTCTTATCACGCTCGATCGCGCTCGGCGAATCAACCTGTGGTCACCTTGTATTCGGATTGGGTGGCGTAGCCGTTTTATTTATACAATTAAAGCAAGTAAATTATTTAAAAACCTAAGCATTACTGCCTTTAGATTATTTAGTACCTAATTTCATAATTTCTTAGCTTTTTACATGGCGCTATTAGTTTTGTTACTATTAAAATTAATAAAAGCTTAAATTACTCCTTTCCTTACTAAACACTATCTTTGCTGGCTTTTCAGGCAGTTTGATTGCATTTGTTTACCCATCTGTTGACGGGGATATCCTTCGGTAGCGGTTGCTCCGTTTGTCATATGGGATGTATTGTAGCAAGGCTTTTGAAAGTGAGCCACCAGCTTTCCTGCTCTCCATTCACACGTGAATCCACTTATATGTTATACGAACAACAAAAATGAGGTCATCAGCGCATGACGCTAGCGCCGCTTTTAAGGAAATCCAATTTGATCGATATTTTCAGACGCATTCAAGGAAGATTCTTCATGATGTCAATATATGCATTCTTCGGCCATTCGTTTGTGATCTTCCGGTTTTGTGTGTCTTGTATGCCCCACCTTGTTCGCGGTGAATGGAGGACATTTTCTGCTGAAAGTTTTGGAATTTTACTTTCAAAATAAAGCGTAGCTCGCTCTCTCAGTACAGTGAAGCACGGGGAATAAATACTAGCTAGGACCGAGCTAAATATGATTGTTAAGCACATCAAGACTTATCTGGATGTCAAGGGAAAATGCGTTGTGACATCGTGCAGACCTACCGGGTGGTTAATGTCGTGTGTTTGCCGCAGGGTTCAATGAATTCATCAAATTTGTTGGGACGGACCGCCTGCTTTTTCATCCCTTTGACCTGCACAGGAAGTGGGCTCACTTGGACGTCCAAAGGAAAACCATTCGTTCAGGTTCGTTGGAGCCTGGAAAGAACCCCTGCTGGGATGGTGCTTTCAACCACAAGCGAAAGATTTAAAATCCAACTACAATATAATTTTCCAAGAAAATATTGCAAATGCAATGCAGATTACGGCAGTGGTCGCAGTTGGTGCCTGAGTCACGCGTACATATGACTGTAAACTTTCCCTTATTGCTGCTGTAAAATTGTGATGTGATACTGCTGCTTGATAGGATTTTAACGGGGAGCGAAATTGTAAAAGCCATCTTCCTAAATATAATATCTTTAATGGACTTATAGTTCTATTTCGGATTTTCCCTGCAGTATGTGTCTGTCCATACTTTTTTTGGAGTATCTCCCAAAAATGAAACACTACGGTCACCTCATGCACGTTATTTAATGGTTCCACTACAAGGTTGGGAAGAAGACATCACACAGAATGGTACAAGTCAAGCCAATAAACACACGGAAAACCTGTGTCAAGTCCCCGCGCAACTGCCATTAACTCGGAGAATAGAGATTTAAGTTGCTTAGTCAAGTATCTTAAAGCCATCCACCGTAACCTCGTATACATGTTGTGTCCCCTTGGCAGGCTTCCGAGTAGGTTGCAATCCTGCCGTTTCGAAGGTTTCCATGCTTGAATCATATTTTCGAATTTCGGCCTTACAAATGCACTGAAGGTTTTGTCAAAGCAGTCTTTATCAAAAACTGTAAATTTCCGCTTAATGGCATACACCATTGATGTTGTGCATTTAGACGTCTTACAAAATTACGTAGAAGGCGTCGAAATCGTTCTGTATTTCTGCCTATCGGAGGGCATTATGGTCAGAATATAGGCACTTGTTTCAGAGACCTAGTTTCAATTTCAAAGATGCAGCTCGATTCATTTGTATCAGTTTAACTATGGGAGATATCTGCGGGATCACTCTATTAAGTGACAAAGATTTTCTTGGAATTTAACCTCTTCGGTAGCGCTGAAGATGAATACCCGGAATTTTATAGCATCCAATAACATGGCACACACTCAGTCCGATTCTCGTCTCGCGATTAACTCTAAAACAATAGGCATACTCATTTGTTTGAACTACTCATCAAACTTCATAAGTGATGGACAGCCAAAATTTTGACAATAATAGCACGCAAAGCAGCGGCATTTCTTTAGAAGAAAAGCCTGGTGATATTCTCTTCACTTCCGGGATTTGTGGTCGTGCTCTTAATGCCTGCAGCCCACGATCGGCAAAACGTGCCGAAAGCTTACTTACCATAAATAGCGTGGTTTACGAAGATAAACCTTGCGTTAGCTGTGCCCATATATTGATCAAACTCAAAAAATGGGAAGATGAGCTTGGGGATTTAAGGAAGCTCCGGAAGCAGAATATTGATGGACAGAAAGAAATTACCTGCGTTATAACAAAAACAGCAAAGCGCAAAACGCAAATAATTAAAATAATACCGTTTAAAAGCTTCCGAATTTATTGGTTTGCAACCCATTAAATGCTGAATTGGATAACAGTTATATCAAAACAACTTGAACTATGCCTCTTCCAAATGCAGTCCTGACTTCAGACTCAAGTTCTCTCAGCCGTCCCAGCAGTACTGAAGAGCCATTAGTTGAAAGCGAAACAACCAACGCGTCGCAAGATAAAATTGGGAAGCAGCATAACAGGAGTATAAAGCCAAAAACCACTTTCATGAATCCCTTAGGTCATTCAGAGGAAAATATGGTCGGCAGTGTAGTAGAGGACGCCCTAGCCCGAGAGAATTGCGTAGTTATCCAGGCTTTTCCTGAATCAAATGCTCCTTCCCCGAAGGAAAGGATAGCCGCTGAGCTTGCTATGTTTCAGTACCTGCGGAACGATATACTTCATTCGGGATAGAAGGTAACCGTTTGCGCAGCCTTCGGGGTCGGAAAAGAAGATATTGAACGGTCAGAAACTGGGACACCATGGCCTATCAAAATTGTCTTGGACAGCAGGTAAGAAGCTAATCTATTTCCTTATAGAAAAAACCAACCTCGAAACTCTCATAAAGAGGTTTTTTCAGCCGGACTCCTCTCCAGCAGAACGTCTGAAACGCCACGAATTAGTGATGGAATTGAAAATAAGACTTGTAGCTGGAGAGAACAGACTTATTATTTTCAAGGGACGCATGATTAATAGAAATGTGACATTGCTCTGGAACCAGCCAATGCTCCTGCTGGCAGCGGTAAAGTAGTATTGGCAGACTCGAGACAAACGGAATATGGCACTGCCGAGTGTTGCCAACTTCAATTGCTTTATACCAATGCCCAAAGTCTGTTTTCGAAGCTGGACGAACTGGGAATACAGGTAGCTGTTCTGTCTCCTGATATTATAGAAATCACAGAAAAATGACTGTCACAGAACATCAGCGTTTGCAAAGTAGCATTATCCGAGTACAATTTGTTCAGGATAGACTGCACCCACCACCAGGGTGGAGGAGTTGCGATGTATGGTAAGAGTAATTTCACTGTGTGTGAAAGGACAGAGAAGATTAGTAATGGTATCGGGGCTATTTGGCTGACTACAACGACACGGGGATCGCGGTCCTTTGAAGCCATGACTCTCTATCGACCACCGGGAACAGACACCGACGCTGATACTTGTTTGCTGGAGAATATAAAGGAGATTGGTCGTCAACATGATGTTGCACTCATGGGTGACTTAAATGTACGCAGCATTCGATGGAACGATCTGCAGACGCAGTGCTCAAAGTATGCCTTCTATTACCGTCTGCTAAAGACAACACTTGAAGTTCTTCTCACCCAACATGTATTTGTTCCAACGAGAGTGCGTGAAAGACAACAGGCTAGTTGCTTATATCTCAACTGCACTAAAGATCCTGACAGTATAAACTGGGTATACCGCGTACCCCAGTTGGTCGACGTTATCATGCTGTGCTTTCATGGGAGTATGGTTTATATTCGGTATTATCTGCAATAAATGAAACTAGGCCAAATATATGGTGAGAAGACTTTTGCAAAATGAGAGCTGACGCATCATGAATAGACTGGGATCTTATCTTCTCCAGGAACGTCACTGAGGACTGGAATTTATTTAAGGAGTGGTTGTTGAATCTAATAGAATGCCCTTGTCCGTCATCAAAACTATGCATATCCAACCAACCACAGTGGCTAACATGAGATCTAAAAAAGAGATTAACAGGAAAGGAAGGTTGTAGAAGAAATTTTGCCGATATAATGAAAATGTTACCTTGCAAGCATACAAAATTCGAAAGAAAAAGGTTAAAAGCATAATCACCAAAAGATGACGGGGTTACGAGAGGTTTTGCTCCAGTGAGCAGTTCACAAGCCCACATTTCTCTACAGCTGTTAACGAAAAAGCACACGTAACAGGAACTCAATTCCTGTTATGAGAAACGATGAAGGTTTCGAGATCTCAGAAATTAAAAACAAAGCTGAACACTTTTCTCAGTCCTTTTACTCGGTTTTCACCAGGGAAGCTGTTTTCCTTCCGTCTAATTACCAGACTATGGGAGCACCAATTATTCAAGAGATGCTCTTTAGAGAAGAGGCTGTCTTTGACGAACCAAAAAGTTTGAAGGCATGCATATTATCCGGCCCCGATGAGATTCCAGCAAAGCTGCTCCTCGAATTTGCTCGAGAGTTAGCCAAAGCGCTATTCTTTCTGTGCCGGAAATCATTTAATACGGGAAATCTGCCTACCTTCCCATAAAACTGTCCACATTACACGGTTTCACAAAAGCAGTAGTTATGCACTTGCGACAAACTACAGGCATGTCAGCCTGACCTCAATCTGTCACAAGGTTATGGAGAAGGTTGTTAAAAAGAAATTAATTATATTTTCATGCACAATACCGATTCCGTAAGCGAAGATCGTGAGTAACATACTTAATTTATACGATGCAAAGCTGGAAAAAGAACAACATGCAAAAGGCACTGTGCATGTGGCCTTAATTGATTTCCAGAAGGCCTTCGGTAGTGTTCCATACCAGCGTCTCCTTTACGAGCTGAGAATGTTGGATATTGGAGGCAGACTTCTTACGTGGATCGAGCATTTTCTCGTTGGTCGTTCCTAAGTGGTCTGTGTGTGTGGAGTGCGATAATCGAGAGTGGAGTCCCACAATGTTCAGTGCTCGGACGGATCCTATTTTTATTTTTATTTAATGATTGTGTACAGGAATAAAACAGGGACTTTACTATGTTTGCGGACGATATAAAAATTTGGAATGTCATCCACAATTCTGTCGATGGATACAATTTCCAAGACAATCTTCTTCGGTTGGACGGGTAGTTCCGCAGATGGCATTTGTCCTTCAACTCAAACAAATGAGTGCTGCTAAGTCTGGGAAATTTAAAGCAGGTCACTGATATGCGACCCAACTATTTGAACGGTATGCCACTCCAAGAAGCAAAATCACAGAAGGATCTCGGCATTTGGAAGACAGACAACCTGAAACCTTCTGCGCAATGTTGAAAGGTGGCTAAAACCGCCAATTCAATGCTGTATGCTATCAAGCAGGCATTTAATGTTTTCGAAGAAGCCTGCTTTTCTAAAGTCTTTGGCACGTTTGTAAGGCCACATCTTGCATATGCGATCAAAACCTGGCGACTGTGGGCCCAGCAGGATTACAACATGCTTGAAAGCGTGCAGCGGCGAGCCACCAAATTAATGAGATGTCAAGGTGACCTGCCATATGAGATCCTCCTAAATAACCTAAAGCTCTATCCTGTGAGTTATAGGCAGTTGCGTGGAGACTTGATACAAACCTTCCATATTGTACATGGTATGGATTGCGCCCTCCTGTATGATGAATTTTTCCAACTTGCCACTACGACTAATCCCTGAGATCATCCGTTCAAAGTACAGGTGCCCCAAGGAAGATTGGACGTGAGGAAGTATTTTTTATCCAACTGTGTGGTGGAACCGTAAAATAACCTACCTGAGGCAATTTTAGTGTCCCAGTCTCTGGAGGCTTTCAAAAATCGGCTTGATGGAGGAGTTACCAAGTCTAAATTGAGATGTTTGTTTACCAATGCTCAGAGTCTCCTATCGAAAGTAGATGAACTCAAAGCATTAGTATCAGACCAAACCACCGATGTCGTTGCCATTACGGAAACGTGGATCAAAGCCGAAATCGTAGATAGCGAGGTTTCGATAGATGGATACCAACTTTTTCGAAAAGACCGAGAAAATATAAAGGGAGGAGGAGTGGCCGTATATGTTAGGACAGGAATTTCGGCAGTCGAACGAGTACACTCCATCTTCCCTGAATATGAATTTCTCTGGATAAAGATTAAAAAGGATTGTTCACAGAACCTACAATTCTTGATGATCTAAAGACCACCGAACATTCCAAGTGCAGCTGATGAGTCCCTCCTCCATTTGCTCAAGGAAGTAGCAAGTCACCAGGAGGTGCTTATTGCTGGAGATTTCAATGCACCTATAGTAGACTGGTTAAATCTGACAGTTGATGGTGCACCAACTTCCATTGGCCACAAGCTAATGGATCTTACTCTCGACCAACCTCTGGTACAGAAGGTTAACATACCAACGAGATTTAGGGAGAACCAGAGAGCAAATTGCCTGGACCTAGTATTTACGAAGGACTTCTCTAGCATTGATGAAGTGTATTCTATTTCACCCCTCTGTAAGAGTGACCATAGTACGCTGATGTGGGATTACTCACTTTATTCTCAGCACCAGAATGAAACGGAATGCAAGCGAAATATATGGAAGGCTGATTTTAACGCGATGAGGAAAGAACTGATGTCTATGAGATGGGATTTTTTGCTTAAAGGGAATCCAGAGGAAGACCGGCGATCATTTAAGACAGTCTCACTCGATCTGATTGAACGCTTTTGTCCAGTGAAGGTGCAAAAAAAGAATAGTCGCCCCACCTGGTTAACGAGAGAACTTAACAGGCAGTTAAAGGAGAAGAATAAAAAATGGAAGGTATTCAGGGAAACTGGGTGAGCAGAGCATCTCAAATAATTTCGTCATCAAAGAAACGCTGTAAAAAATGATTCGTCAGGCCATGAATAACTATGAATCAAGAATTATTAAACAGGCTAAATATAAACCAAAAATGTTATTCCATTATATCAATAGTCGATTAAAAAACAAGGACCCAGTAGCAGTAATCATGGATGGGAATGGTGTTGAAGTCGTTGGAAATTGCGAAAAGGCCGAGTACTTAGGTCGGTTTTTTGCCTCGGTATTCACTAGAGAACCGGAACTTCAGTTTGACCACGTCAACAGTGCTGTTATAGACGCCGGTCCAGTGCTTGAATATATAATCTTCCAGGAACCTCTCGTGAAACGAGAACTGCGAAATCTGAAAGAAGCGAAGTTATCTGGTCCGGACGATATACCGGCCAAGTTCTTGAAAGAACTGGCCAGCGAACTATGCAAACCACTAGCGCATATATTTATTTCGTCATTTGAATCAGGGAAACTGCCATCCGAATGGAAGGCAGCAAATATATACTCCATTTACAAGAGTGGTGCTCGATCTAATTTCAACAATTATCGGCCTGTCAGCCTAACCTCCATTTGCTGTAAAATAATGGAATCAATGATCAAGAAGGCAACCATGAAGTTCCTTGAGGAAAACCAATTACTCTCAGATCTCCAGCATGGCTTCAGACAGAATCGCTCCTGTCTTTCTAGTTAACAACTCTCCACAGAGCAGTGGACTCGAGCACTGGACGAAAATGGTAGGGTTGACGTCATATTCACTGATTTCAAGAAGGCGTTTGACAGTGTCCCACACAAACGTCTCATCTACAAATTATCTGAAATTGGCATAAGAGGAATGCTGCTGACATGGATCGCAGACTTTCTTACAGGTAGATTGCAAACTGTGTGCGTCGATACCTCAAAGTCAACACCTACTCCGGTTCTAAGTTGCGTCCCCCAAGGCTCCGTATTAGAGCCGTTACTCTTCTAGGTGTACATCAACGACTGTGTCGACGACCTGGATCGCAGCGCCATCATGTTTGCAGATTATGTTAAATTTTGGAGGGTCATCAGATCTGATTTCGATAGGCTCGCACTTCAAGAGGATCTCAACCGTCTTAGCAGCTGGTCTGCTCGTTGGCTCTTAAATTTCAACGTTGGAAAGTGTGTGGTCCTAAGACTGTGTACCAGAAGGACCAGGGAGGAGGATGATTCTTACCAATACATTCTCAATGGGCAGCCCCTTTCAATTTTTGAGGAACAGAAGGACCTTGGTGTTCTAATAAACTCCTCACTTAAACCATCTCTACAGTGTTTAAAGGCAGCTAAACGCACTACACAGGTCTTATTTGTGCTCAGACGTGGATTTGTGCTGATTGAAAAGAAACTCTTCCGAAAAACCTATGGGGTATTTGTTCGATCTCACTTGGAATATGCCGCCCAGGCCTGGCGTCCGTGGTTTAAGAAGGATTATCTACAGCTGGAACGAGTGCAGGCGAGGGCTACGAAGATGGTCAAGAATCTTAGTCATCTGCCTTACGAATCCAGACTGGTTGAAATTGATTTGTTTCCTCTAAATTACAGGCAACTACGCGGTGACCTCATCCAAACCTACCGGATTTTCAGAGGCCGCGAGAGTGCCGTAGAATTTGCTGAATTCTTTGAATTGGCTGGGACGGAACATCTGCGGGGTCATCCCTTTAAACTGCAGAGGAAGTTTGTCCACACGGAAGTCCGTCGGAACGCTTTTCCGCAGAGGGTCGTTGGAGCATGGAACGGACTCCCTGACGAGGTGGTCCTTTCAAAAACTGTTGACACTTTTAAATTCAAACTGGATACTCATTTTCTGAGAAACCATTGTAAATATAATGAAGATTGTGTAAGCAGGGGCAGCTTGCGTCTGGTCCACACATATCGATGACCCTACATTTTCATTTGTCAGATTTATCACTGTAAACGTTTGTACTATTTAAATGTTTGCATATGAATAGGGAGCTCAAGGTTGAAAGCCTACTTCCCTCAATAAAGTGACTTTAAATGAAGAGACATCCTTAACACCAGTGTTTACTGGGAATCGCGGATGTCCACAGGAGATACCTTATGAAGAGCTCATCAAGGAAAATTTTTAAACAATTTATGGTAAAGTGAGAAAAAAGGTCCAAATAAAGTATCTGGATTGGTATACGAGCATAAGGTAACAAGTATTATGTGAATGTGTTATTAAGATTTTACTAGGCTGAAAAGTAAGCGGAAAATAAAAAAATCAGTTTTTACCCCGCGTGCGCTATGGTTTTGTAACGGATCCGAACCCGGGCCACCTATTTTTGTTTTAACAGGACCTCCCCCGTTTTTGTAGACGGCTTATAACACCGCAGTTGCTGGGGGATTGGACACGCCGCCGACTTCTGATAAATCCTCTATTCATCCTCGTCATATTGTTCATTCTTAATCGTGTTCAGTATACCAGACACGTATATAATACTATATCATATTGTACCGATAACCCCAATATTTCAGATACACGCGCTATCATTAGCATGCCTATATATGTCGTATATCGCATAGATATCGGCATGTCGATATACGTATATCGACTGTATATCGAGTTTGTCCGCTTTGTAAATATATGCCTAATATCGAATTGTCGAGATTTGTCGCCATAGACGAAAGAGGTTTCATTTTTTCGAAGGCAACCCGCCTTGAAAACGAATATATATGCCACGTCCATTATTTTTTCCTTACTGCGTCCGCCTACTACGTAACCATCTTTTAACATTATGTAGCTACCGTATAAGCGCGTATTATTGGCCTATAACCAATCCCCGATTAATGTAACGAAAATATTAACGCACATTTCATAGGTAGTAATCAAAAGTTGTATTATAAAACGTTTGTAATAATATAGGTACAAATAGGTTATAGTTCTTGTTATATGTACAATTTGGTTTGCTGGGATATGTACATTCACCTACCCAAGTAGGTGGTTTATCCTCGTGGTGAACAGGACTGGACGTTAACGTCCGGTCCTGTTGTAAATGCAGGTTGGTCATCTATAAGTAGATAGTATGTCAAACCGTAAATAAATAAACCAACTATTAAAAGGGATTTCCTATGGGTGTCCTTAGACCCTCTTGCCGGCGGCGTCGAGCGACCGTTTAAGGTGCCTTATAAAAGACGCCTCCAGCTCATATAAGTTTATTTTACCGCCACCACACCACTTAACGTACAGGTCTACATAGTTGGTAATTAAAGAAAGATGTTATAACCCACCTGTAATGACTTCGTAGACCTTTGATCCCGATAAGGCCTCTTTGCCTTTTCGTCCTTTAAAGTTTCGTGCCATGGCAACGGAATCGTCGAAAATTGCATAAAAAATGCGTTTAACGAAGTCGGCTGTATTTCGGCCACCAAGGCAGACTAAGTAGGACTCCTAATTCAAAGTGTAAATAATTGACGGGTACTAACCATTTATTTGCGGAAATTGGGGTCTTGCAGCCGGGTGTTTATGTTGCGGAACTCATTGCGGCTCGTAATTTGCTGCCCGACTGGATTTGCAGGCATTTCACAGCATTGCTGACTTTGAGCTCTATTTGCCGAGGGTTGGTTCATCTCAAGCGATCGCAGCTGGGATAGTATACGCCTTTGCGTCCCCAACAAATACACCTGCCTCTTCGCAAGAATGTCCAGTCTTCGAAATAATTCCGCCAGAAATTCTGACTGAATATTGGTGTGAAGGGCCTAGGACAATGAAAACTCACTCTTAAAATATAAGTCTCACCTGCTTGTTCTGGACGCCTAGTTGAAGGCAGTGTCCCTTGACGCATCAGATTCCTCTTCCTATTCATACTTATATGTATAATAGGCAACCTACCGGTGATAAGGGAGGCGTCTCGTCCCATAAGTACGAGTCCTCTTCTCTGCGACGACGTTGTCTCTTTGGCAATCGTTGTGAACTCATGATCTAAATCTACAACCGCACAGTTATACATTAGTTAAGGGGTGGTAATCCATTATCTATTGCCACGTCAACCCTGTAGAGCATGTGAACCTCTAAGTAGGTGGGCTGTGCGGTTGTAGGGTTCACGTGCAATGTTCCCCTAGGGAAGGGTGTGTAAGTGGCCGATGTATCAAATGTCTAAAGTTGCCTTACGCCATAGGTCGATTAATTCTATTAACATATAGAAACCTTCTAAAGGAAAGCAAGCAAACTTACAAATAGATTTCGGTAAATCGTTACAAAGGACAGTTGTGCCCATCGTGGCCTTATACAAATACATGTCACATGAGCTAATAGGGTAGTCAAAGTAATCTAACATATCTTTAACTCCAAGTATACTATGCGAATACGTCCGTCCTTATTTACAAGAACATTTTAAACGCATACTATCTTATCCCCTACGGCAATGCATACGTTGGCTAGGAAATTATATACGCTAACTTTTGAAGTTTGGATGCATTGGTATTGATCACAGGGCTCGCAATTTCTAGGAACTGGACCCCGGTGATGCTTGTGAAGAACTTTAGGCTAACGTGTTTCCTTTGTATTACATATATGAACATCAATCTCACTCAACCTTCTGGCAACTTGTTGTAGAGGTTGCGATGGCTTATGTAGCATTTTCCTTAATTTACATAGGTAGCTTTCAAACGGAAAGGACGAGAATGAATCTAGAGGCCCATGACTCTGAACATTGTCGGCAATGTGCATTATGCTGTGCACATTATACAACATCTGTTCCTTACTGTATAAAACTTGGAATTTCTGCACAAAAAGTCTTAGTAATAGTTTAGCAAAACCAATGTTACCTACACAAAGGTGTGGACAAGATAAATATCGAATAGCAGTAAACAATAATAAAAAAATTTCCAGTGACTTTTCGGTAGAGGATAAACTGTCTAAATTCTGCGCCCTTCCAAAAATCATATTCCTGTAAGTTCCTGCCACGCTGTGAAAATTCAGCTGGTAGGTATACATTAAGCGACAACAGGCGACGACTTACCTCTTCCACTGCAGAGGTGGACAGCACAGGAGCGTACCCCGAACCGCTAGCCTTAGACCTACGATTTCTAACCCACATACCTATCAGCTTCTTCACTACACCTAGGTATACTAGTTGCAGTGGATTTCCAATTTTCCCTAGCCAACGGATGCATTGCCGTAGGGAATAAGATAGAATGCGTTTAAAATGTTCTTGTAAATAAGGACGGACGTATTCGCATAGTATACTTAGAGTTCAAAGATATGTTAGATTACCTTGACTACCCTATTAGCTCATCTGAGATGCATGTTATAAGGCCACGATGGGCACAACTGTCCTTTGTAACGATTTACCGAAATCTATTCGTAAGTTTGCTTGCTTCCCTTTAAATGGTTTCTATGTGTTAATAGAATTAATCGACCCATGGCGTATAGTAATGGAAAAGAGGAAATGTATGAAATACGGGTCTGGTATACTGAACATGGTTAAGAATGAACAATATGACGAGGATAAATAAAGGAGGATTTATCGGAAGTCGGTGGCGTGTCCGATTCCCCAGCACGTGCGGTGTTTTTCGCCGTCTCCAAAAACGGGTGAGGTCCTGTTAAAACAAAAATAGGTTGTTCGGGTTCCAGTCTGTTACAGTTGCCAAAGTTGACGGGGCTGAAGAGACGTAGGATTGCGAAGAATAGGATTAAGATGAATACTCGGCAATTTTGGGAGAGATTTCGATGTATAGTTCGTGGCTGTGGTTCCAGAATTCGGTGAATCGTTCAAGGCCGTCATGCAAATTAAAAACTAAGGTAAGTCGTTCTAAGTTGCTTTCTTGAATATGTTCACCTTTTCACGTTCCTCATCCTGCTTCGACTCGATGTTGTTACACCGCATCGTTATTCTATAAACTAACGTTTTGTTTAGACTATTAGAACAAAATGTATAACATCCTTCATATTGTGATAAGTTTGTTCTAGGAGCTCAGAGTTAAAGGTTTGTGCTCGACTGCTGATCTCATTGGTGTGATTGATACAACCTACGTCAGAAGCTTAGCTTCCTATCACCTCACCACTGATACGAATCGCGTTGGTGAATATTTCCTACGGGAACTACTGACAGGAGACTGCCAAGCAAAAATTATGCAGCCGATGCACTGTGGGGGTGATTTTGATGATATCTGGGCAGTTCCGAGTACAGAAGCTTGCGTTATTTGTTGTAGGAATGTGCGCCGCATGTGTGCGCAACTCATTTGGTGAGCCGCTCAGAACACTCACGGGTTGTAATTGCACAGATTGGGTACCTGAGAATGCAGTGGATGGCTCTGTCGGCCACATACGAACCTTGTTACTAGATTACCAGACGATCAGCTAGTATATGTTTGCAATAGTTGGCTGCTTTCTAAGCAGTGGTCTTTCCATTTAGCTGCTTCATGGAACTCTCTGGATGGTTGGTTTGGTAAAGGGGGTAAGTGTTGTCACTTGGCCTTTCTGCATCAGTGAGGAGGGAATGCGTGTAGGCTGAGAATCAGAAACCTGTCTCGTCTTCAGAGCTCTACCTACCCGTCCAAGTTGTTACCTCTTACAAAAACTGTATTATCTGCGTTTATGTTAAAGCCATACCCGTGTCTGCGTGAACAGCTATAACCCATATGTACTAGCTTTCTGTTTCAGCTTCTGATACTTAATGGCGTCAGTTCTCTTATGTTGACGTCTGGACAAACGTGGTCCTCAGGAGTGCTAAAGAGGTCTGAATACTGGGGTAATGCTTTGCGTCTATGCGCTGGTCCTATTAAACGAATGAATCAATGGTTCTGATTGTGGGGCTAAATCTGGCAGCGAACTGGTTCGGGATGTCTGCGCCCTACCAGAGGTTAAAAGAGACGTACGCTTGCACATCTGTATGAAATCTGACAGGCAGAATAAATCGTTCGTACTTTGAAAAGTTAGTTTAAGGCTTTTGTGGGAAAACACCATTCTCAGGACTGGGACAAGGGCCTATTCCGGAAAATGATAACCCTAATTTTTTCGATGGGATCGTTTTTCGCCCACCCACATCAACTGCGTATTCATCCGCTAATTATGTAGTACAGATAGAATAATCGCTACGACTGTTACCCTTTTCCGTGCCTACTTGTGTCTAGCATCCAAACTTTAAAAAATCAGTTTTCTTCAATCGATTACGCGCACCTCGGACCAGTGTGGAATCCTAGTTTATTGCTTCATATCTGTTTCTCCCTTAAGCAAATCGACGGCATTTTTTAATTGTCCAAAATGGTCATTCACCGTTGTTGACGTAATTTAATCTACTGCATGTGTCCTCCAGGAGGCCAAACTGCCGGCTTTTGCGTTAAACTTCGACGGGCGCTTACCCAATAGCACTACAGGAAAGTGCTTGCTCTCAGCCGGATACTGTAACCTTATATGCAACTCATCCAAGTGTTGTATAGAGAGCCCCGTCTGACCGGGATGATATGTGGCAGTTTGTTCTACAGAGCGTTGTTTACACTAACAGAGCGCAGTCTACAATATCTCGGACAGGTATAAATGTTAGTTCGTTGTTTTTGCGTCTTTTAATTTTCGTTCTTCACTACCCCATTTTTGATGGAGACTGTTCCCACGAGCCCATGTAATTATGCATTCAAGAACTATCATATTTCACGTAAATGTGTAATTATGAAATAAATGCTAACCCTTCGTTTGTATAACTTGTTCGAATAAATTTGGTTCGTTACATATTTGTATCAATGGCCCAACTGTTTAGCTGTACCATTCCTCGACCATGGTGACAAAGGAACTGGACAGTCTCGAAGGAGGTATCGCGTACTACTGTTACTGTTTCCCACTTTATTTCCATCCATGTCCGAACATGTCTATTTCATGCCTATTCTATAATAATAACGGTTTTCGCAATAACCACCCATTTTCTTTCTGATTGTACGTGGCCCTGGCGCCATCTGTTCCCGTTTGACTCCGTAAATTCTATATAGGTGACTGAAACTAACCAATCGTTAACCTGATGGCGAATGATGTGGGCATTGATGTTTCTTATGAATTCGAGCTGGAGTATTCAGCTAAATGGATAAATCAACATAAATTCCTTCGGGTAGGTCTTTGTATAGGCTCCAAAATCTAAATCAAAGCAGGTCGGTCTTCAGTTTCCCACGGATCTTCTCCGGTTTTCTATCCTTGTGCATGATGAGCTACGTAGGAGGACATCTACTTCGATCGTAATACTTGGTGACACGCCTTACAGCAGGTACTAAACATTCTTGCGAAACTTTTTAAGTAACGTCTTTCAACATGTTTTTGCCATGTCAAGTTATTCACACCACGTCGTCGAGTGCTACGCTGTGTAGCTATCCAACTTTTCGTACTCGGACACAAACACTCAAGTCTCGTTAAATGAGGTGGACATCCTTTATTAAGTCTTTGAAGCAGTTGGCCCCTCTTTTACTCTCCACCAAAGATCCGTCATTGTGCGTGGAGTACTATGGCCTACATGCTGGTGGCAAAGGAAAGGTCAATGAAGAAGCAACTATATGGGGTGTTTCCATCCCCTGTTGAAGCTAGCATCCATGTGTGAAGAGGCGATGTCGTGGAGAGTACTTCGAGGCGTCGGCTACGTAGGCGCGCACCATGCATGCGTGATATGCGCACCGAAGGATTGTCTTGATGGCAGTCGCTTGTACTTTGTGCGCAGTCTTGTCTGTGCGATTGGACTGAGCGAGAAAGTAGTGTTTCGCGTGACCGGTTGGAGGGAGGTTTGATTTCATAATTTGTCAGAAGGTTTGCACTGATAGAAAGCGCTGACCGCCTACCGGCCGGGGGCAGATGTCTTCGATGACAGTCATGCGACGTCTGTCTGGTAAATCATGACTAGCCGTTGGGTGTTGGAGGTGGGGCAGCAT
>WEDG01003662.1:0-39073 GCA_017591395.1 Schistocephalus solidus | reverse complement strand
GTGATATGCGCACCGAAGGATTGTCTTGATGGCAGTCGCTTGTACTTTGTGCGCAGTCTTGTCTGTGCGATTGGACTGAGCGAGAAAGTAGTGTTTCGCGTGACCGGTTGGAGGGAGGTTTGATTTCATAATTTGTCAGAAGGTTTGCACTGATCGAAAGCGCTGACCGCCACCGGGCCCGGGGCAGATGTCTTCGATGACAGTCATGCGACGTCTGTCTGGTAAATCATGACTGGCCGTTGGGTGTTGGAGGTGGGGCAGCATGCCACTCTGAGAGCAATGTTCGGTGCACTGGATCTGGCATGGGAGTTGTGTTCTCTGGCTGACTCGTGTTGGGTTAGGCAGTGACGGAGGGCGTAGTGAGTGGAGGGTCTTCGACAGGTTTTGGGACCCGAGTATGGGGTTTTGTGAGTAGGTGGGTCGTTTGCGGACGGGCACCGGAAACTCCGCCCTCTTTTCTCCATCTCTTCTGAAGTCGTTGGGGCAGTTGGCCCCTCTTTTACTCTCCACCAGAGATCCGTCATTGTGCGTGGAGTACTATGGCCTACATGCTGGTGGCAAAGGAAAGGGGCAATGAAGAAGCAACTTTATTGTTGCTTGCCTCGTTGCTGACACAGTCTTTAAAAATATGGGGCTATGTGGCGGCTTTGTCCTGCTGTCGGTTTGGTCGGCGTCTGAGAATTTGAAACGGAAAGAAGTCATGCAACGTTCCATTTGAGAGTCAGTGCACCTCAGGTGTCACATGACGGACGGCTGTCGTTTATGGTGCTGGGATGTTGGTAGCCGGTGCATTGGGCAGTGATAGTATGACTGGCAGCAGGCGGTAAAGAGGGTGGTTATGGAGGTCGTCGGCGATCCGCCTCAACGGTCCCTCGTTTTGAGGCTTAAAACCACCGACGAATATGGAAGGGGATCAAGGGAGGGGACAGTCAGCCTTCTTCCAAAGATTCCTATACTTGTTCACTCGTCAGTGGGACAAGGTATTGATGGTTGGACTTGAGGTTTCCAATTTGTGCGTAGATGCAGGGGCAGTGGGGGTTGAGGATTGCTGTCGATGAGAAGTTGGGAGATGTGTGTTGTTCGATGATCTTTTGGCGCATTCTGTGTGGGTGTGTGTGCGGGTTTATGTAAGGCGAAAGACCGTTGTTGGCCATGAGTGTTAGGTTTTGGTTGTTGATTTGACTGTGTAAGCAGGTGTGACTTAAGACGGTGTGATCGGGTTTGTTGGATAATGGTTGTTGTTGTTGTTGTTGCTCCGTTTGGAGGGTCAACCCGACGCTGTGATCTCGCGTAGTCATGGTTGGGAGGCGTTTTGGGGTGTTTCCATCCCCTGGTGAAGCTAGCATCCATGTGTGAAGAGGCGATGTCGTGGAGAGTACTTCGAGGCGTCGGCTACGTAGGCGCGCACCATGCATGCGTGATATGCGCACCGAAGGATTGTCTTGATGGCAGTCGCTTGTACTTTGTGCGCAGTCTTGTCTGTGCGATTGGACTGAGCGAGAAAGTAGTGTTTCGCGTGACCGGTTGGAGGGAGGTTTGATTTCATAATTTGTCAGAAGGTTTGCACTGATAGAAAGCGCTGACCGCCTACCGGCCGGGGGCAGATGTCTTCGATGACAGTCATGCGACGTCTGTCTGGTAAATCATGACTAGCCGTTGGGTGTTGGAGGTGGGGCAGCATCCAGGCGCGCAGCATACTCTGAGAGCAATGTTCGGTGCACTTGATCTGGCATGGGAGTTGTGTTCTCTGGTTGACTCGTGTTGGGTTAGGCAGTGACGGAGGGCGTAGTGAGTGGAGGGTCTTCGACAGGTTTTGGGACCCGAGTATGGGGTTTTTGTGAGTAGGTGGGTCGTTTGCGGACGGGCACCGGAAACTCCCCTCCTCTTTTCTCCATCTCTTCTGAAGTCGTTGGGGCAGTTGGCCCTCTTTACCTCCACCAGAGATCCGTCATTGTGCGTGGAGTACTATGGCCTACATGCTCGTGGCAAAGGAAAGGGCAATGAAGAAGCAACTTTATGGGGTGTTTCCATCCCCTGTTGAAGCTAGCATCCATGTGTGAAGAGGCGATGTCGTGGAGAGTACTTCGAGGCGTCGGCTACGTAGGCGCGCACCATGCATGCGTGATATGCGCACCGAAGGATTGTCTTGATGGCAGTCGCTTGTACTTTGTGCGCAGTCTTGTCTGTGCGATTGGACTGAGCCAGAAAGTAGTGTTTCGCGTGACCGGTTGGAGGGAGGTTTGATTTCATAATTTGTCAGAAGGGTTTGCACTGATCGAAAGCGCTGACCGCCTACCGGCCGGGGGCAGATGTCTTCGATGACAGTCATGCGACGTCTGTCTGGTAAATCATGACTAGCCGTTGGGTGTTGGAGGTGGGGCAGCATACTCTGAGAGCAATGTTCGGTGCACTGGATCTGGCATGGGAGTTGTGTTCTCTGGCTGACTCGTGTTGGGTTAGGCAGTGACGGAGGGCGTAGTGAGTGGAGGGTCTTCGACAGGTTTTGGGACCCGAGTATGGGGTTTTGTGAGTAGGTGGGTCGTTTGCGGACGGGCACCGGAAACTCCCCCCTCTTTTCTCCATCTCTTCTGAAGTTGTTGGGGCTGTTGGCCCCACTTTTACTCTCCACCAGAGATCCGTCATTGTGCGTGGAGTACTATGGCCTACATGCTGGTGGCAAAGGAAAGGTCAATGAAGAAGCAACTATATGGGGTGTTTCCATCCCCTGTTGAAGCTAGCATCCATGTGTGAAGAGGCGATGTCGTGGAGAGTACTTCGAGGCGTCGGCTACGTAGGCGCGCACCATGCATGCGTGATATGCGCACCGAAGGATTGTCTTGATGGCAGTCGCTTGTACTTTGTGCGCAGTCTTGTCTGTGCGATTGGACTGAGCCAGAAAGTAGTGTTTCGCTTGACCGGTTGGAGGGAGGTTTGATTTCATAATTTGTCAGAAGGTTTGCACTGATAGAAAGCACTGACCGCCTACCGGCCGGGGGCAGATGTCTTCGATGACAGTCATGCGACGTCTGTCTGGTAAATCATGACTGGCCGTTGGGTGTTGGAGGTGGGGCAGCATACTCTGAGAGCAAGGTTCGGTGCACTTGATCTGGCATGGGAGTTGTGTTCTCTGGCTGACTCGTGTTGGGTTAGGCAGTGACGGAGGGCGTAGTGAGTGGAGGGTCTTCGACAGGTTTTGGGACCCGAGTATGGGGTTTTGTGAGTAGGTGGGTCGTTTGCGGACGGGCACCGGAAACTCCCCCCTCTTTTCTCCATCTCTTCTGAAGTTGTTGGGGCTGTTGGCCCCACTTTTACTCTCCACCAGAGATCCGTCATTGTGCGTGGAGTACTATGGCCTACATGCTGGTGGCAAAGGAAAGGGCAATGAAGAAGCAACTTTATTGTTGCTTGCCTTCGTTGCTGACACAGTCTTTAAAATATGGGGCTATGTGGCGGCTTTGTCCTGCTGTCGGTTTGGTCGGCGTCTGAGAATTTGAAATGAAAGAAGTCATGCAACGTTCCATTTGAGAGTCAGTGCACCTCAGGTGTCACATGACGGACGGCTGTCGTTTATGGTGCTGGGATGTTGGTAGCCGGTGCATTGGGCAGTGATAGTATGACTGGCAGCAGGCGGTAAAGAGGGTGTGGTTATGGAGGTCGTCGGCGATCCGCCTCAACGGTCCCTCGTTTTGAGGCTTAAACCACCGACGAATATGGAAGGGGATCAAGGGAGGGGGACAGTCAGCCTTCTTCCAAAGATTCCTATACTTGTTCACTGTCAGTGGGACAAGGTATTGATGGTTGGACTTGAGGTTTCCAATTTGTGCGTAGATGCAGGGGCAGTGGGGGTTGAGAATTGCTGTCGATGAGTAGTTGGGAGATGTGTGTTGTTCGATGATCTTTTGGCGCATTCTGTGTGGGTGTGTGTGCGGGTTTATGTAAGGCGAAAGACCGTTGTTGGCCATGAGTGTTAGGTTTTTGGTTGTTGATTTGACTGTGTAAGCAGGTGTGACTTAAGACGGTGTGATCGGGTTTGTTGGATAATGGTTGTTGTTGTTGTTGCTCCGTTTGGAGGGTCAACCCGACGCTGTGATCTCGCGTAGTCATGGTTGGGAGGCGTTTCCTGTTGAAGCTAGCATCCATGTGTGAAGAGGCGATGTCGTGGAGAGTACTTCGAGGCGTCGGCTACGTAGGCGCGCACCATGCATGCGTGATATGCGCACCGAAGGATTGTCTTGATGGCAGTCGCTTGTACTTTGTGCGCAGTCTTGTCTGTGCGATTGGACTGAGCCAGAAAGTAGTGTTTCGCGTGACCGGTTGGAGGGAGGTTTGATTTCATAATTTGTCAGAAGGTTTGCACTGATCGAAAGCGCTGACCGCCTACCGGCCGGGGGCAGATGTCTTCGATGACAGTCATGCGACGTCTGTCTGGTAAATCATGACTGGCCGTTGGGTGTTGGAGGTGGGGCAGCATACTCTGAGAGCAATGTTCGGTGCACTGGATCTGGCATGGGAGTTGTGTTCTCTGGCTGACTCGTGTTGGGTTAGGCAGTGACGGAGGGCGTAGTGAGTGGAGGGTCTTCGACAGGTTTTGGGACCCGAGTATGGGGTTTTGTGAGTAGGTGGGTCGTTTGCGGACGGGCACCGGAAACTCCCCCTCTTTTCTCCATCTCTTCTGAAGTTGTTGGGGCTGTTGGCCCCTCTTTTACTCTCAACCAGAGATCCGTCATTGTGCGTGGAGTAATATGGCCTACATGCTGGTGGCAAAGGAAAGGGCAATGAAGAAGCAACTTTATGTGGTGTTTCCATCCCCTGTTGAAGCTAGCATCCATGTGTGAAGAGGCGATGTCGTGGAGAGTACTTCGAGGCGTCGGCTACGTAGGCGCGCACCATGCATGCGGCATATGCGCACCGAAGGATTGTCTTGATGGCAGTCGCTTGTACTTTGTGCGCAGTCTTGTCTGTGCGATTGGACTGAGCCAGAAAGTAGTGTTTCGCTTGACCGGTTGGAGGGAGGTTTGATTTCATAATTTGTCAGAAGGTTTGCACTGATCGAAAGCGCTGACCGCCTACCGGCCGGGGGCAGATGTCTTCGATGACAGTCATGCGACGTCTGTCTGGTAAATCATGACTGGCCGTTGGGTGTTGGAGGTGGGGCAGCATACTCTGAGAGCAAGGTTCGGTGCACTTGATCTGGCATGGGAGTTGTGTTCTCTGGCTGACTCGTGTTGGGTTAGGCAGTGACGGAGGGCGTAGTGAGTGGAGGGTCTTCGACAGGTTTTGGGACCCGAGTATGGGGTTTTGTGAGTAGGTGGGTCGTTTGCGGACGGGCACCGGAAACTCCCCCCTCTTTTCTCCATCTCTTCTGAAGTTGTTGGGGCTGTTGGCCCCTCTTTTACTCTCCACCAGAGATCCGTCATTGTGCGTGGAGTACTATGGCCTACATGCTGGTGGCAAAGGAAAGGGCAATGAAGAAGCAACTTTATTGTTGCTTGCCTTCGTTGCTGACACAGTCTTTAAAATATGGGGCTATGTGGCGGCTTTGTCCTGCTGTCGGTTTGGTCGGCGTCTGAGAATTTGAAACGAAAGAAGTCATGCAACGTTCCATTTGAGAGTCAGTGCACCTCAGGTGTCACATGACGGACGGCTGTCGTTTATGGTGCTGGGATGTTGGTAGCCGGTGCATTGGGCAGTGATAGTATGACTGGCAGCAGGCGGTAAAGAGGGTGTGGTTATGGAGGTCGTCGGCGATCCGCCTCAACGGTCCCTCGTTTTGAGGCTTAAACCACCGACGAATATGGAAGGGGATCAAGGGAGGGGGACAGTCAGCCTTCTTCCAAAGATTCCTATACTTGTTCACTGTCAGTGGGACAAGGTATTGATGGTTGGACTTGAGGTTTCCAATTTGTGCGTAGATGCAGGGGCAGTGGGGGTTGAGTATTGCTGTCGATGAGTAGTTGGGAGATGTGTGTTGTTCGATGATCTTTTGGCGCATTCTGTGTGGGTGTGTGTGCGGGTTTATGTAAGGCGAAAGACCGTTGTTGGCCATGAGTGTTAGGTTTTGGTTGTTGATTTGACTGTGTAAGCAGGTGTGACTTAAGACGGTGTGATCGGGTTTGTTGGATAATGGTTGTTGTTGTTGTTGTTGCTCCGTTTGGAGGGTCAACCCGACGCTGTGATCTCGCGTAGTCATGGTTGGGAGGCGTTTCCTGTTGAAGCTAGCATCCATGTGTGAAGAGGCGATGTCGTGGAGAGTATTTCGAGGCGTCGGCTACGTAGGCGCGCACCATGCATGCGTGATATGCGCACCGAAGGATTGTCTTGATGGCAGTCGCTTGTACTTTGTGCGCAGTCTTGTCTGTGCGATTGGACTGAGCCAGAAAGTAGTGTTTCGCGTGACCGGTTGGAGGGAGGTTTGATTTCATAATTTGTCAGAAGGTTTGCACTGATCGAAAGCGCTGACCGCCTACCGGCCGGGGGCAGATGTCTTCGATGACAGTCATGCGACGTCTGTCTGGTAAATCATGACTAGCCGTTGGGTGTTGGAGGTGGGGCAGCATCCAGGCGCGCAGCATACTCTGAGAGCAATGTTCGGTGCACTTGATCTGGCATGGGAGTTGTGTTCTCTGGCTGACTCGTGTTGGGTTAGGCAGTGACGGAGGGCGTAGTGAGTGGAGGGTCTTCGACAGGTTTTGGGACCCGAGTATGGGGTTTTGTGAGTAGGTGGGTCGTTTGCGGACGGGCACCGGAAACTCCCCTCCTCTTTTCTCCATCTCTTCTGAAGTCGTTGGGGCAGTTGGCCCCTTTTTACTCTCCACCAGAGATCTGTCATTGTGCGTGGAGTACTATGGCCTACATGCTCGTGGCAAAGGAAAGGGCAATGAAGAAGCAACTTTATGGGGTGTTTCCATCCCCTGTTGAAGCTAGCATCCATGTGTGAAGAGGCGATGTCGTGGAGAGTACTTCGAGGCGTCGGCTACGTAGGCGCGCACCATGCATGCGTGATATGCGCACCGAAGGATTGTCTTGATGGCAGTCGCTTGTACTTTGTGCGCAGTCTTGTCTGTGCGATCGGACTGAGTTAGAAAGTAGTGTTTCGCGTGACCGGTTGGAGGGAGGTTTGATTTCATAATTTGTCAGAAGGGTTGCACTGATAGAAAGCGCTGACCGCCTACCGGCCGGGGGCAGATGTCTTCGATGACAGTCATGCGACGTCTGTCTGGTAAATCATGACTAGCCGTTGGGTGTTGGAGGTGGGGCAGCATACTCTGAGAGCAATGTTCGGTGCACTGGATCTGGCATGGGAGTTGTGTTCTCTGGCTGACTCGTGTTGGGTTAGGCAGTGACGGAGGGCGTAGTGAGTGGAGGGTCTTCGACAGGTTTTGGGACCCGAGTATGGGGTTTTGTGAGTAGGTGGGTCGTTTGCGGACGGGCACCGGAAACTCCCCCCTCTTTTCTCCATCTCTTCTGAAGTTGTTGGGGCTGTTGGCCCCACTTTTACTCTCCACCAGAGATCCGTCATTGTGCGTGGAGTACTATGGCCTACATGCTGGTGGCAAAGGAAAGGTCAATGAAGAAGCAACTTTATGGGGTGTTTCCATCCCCTGTTGAAGCTAGCATCCATGTGTGAAGAGGCGATGTCGTGGAGAGTACTTCGAGGCGTCGGCTACGTAGGCGCGCACCATGCATGCGTGATATGCGCACCGAAGGATTGTCTTGATGGCAGTCGCTTGTACTTTGTGCGCAGTCTTGTCTGTGCGATTGGACTGAGCCAGAAAGTAGTGTTTCGCTTGACCGGTTGGAGGGAGGTTTGATTTCATAATTTGTCAGAAGGTTTGCACTGATCGAAAGCGCTGACCGCCTACCGGCCGGGGGCAGATGTCTTCGATGACAGTCATGCGACGTCTGTCTGGTAAATCATGACTAGCCGTTGGGTGTTGGAGGTGGGGCAGCATACTCTGAGAGCAATGTTCGGTGCACTTGATCTGGCATGGGAGTTGTGTTCTCTGGCTGACTCGTGTTGAGTTAGGCAGTGACGGAGGGCGTAGTGAGTGGAGGGTCTTCGCCAGGTTTTGGGACCCGAGTATGGGGTTTTGTGAGTAGGTGGGTCGTTTGCGGACGGGCACCGGAAACTCCCCCCTCTTTTCTCCATCTCTTCTGAAGTTGTTGGGGCTGTTGGCCCCTCTTTTACTCTCCACCAGAGATCCGTCATTGTGCGTGGAGTACTATGGCCTACATGCTGGTGGCAAAGGAAAGGGCAATGAAGAAGCAACTTTATTGTTGCTTGCCTTCGTTGCTGACACAGTCTTTAAAATATGGGGCTATGTGGCGGCTTTGTCCTGCTGTCGGTTTGGTCGGCGTCTGAGAATTTGAAACGAAAGAAGTCATGCAACGTTCCATTTGAGAGTCAGTGCACCTCAGGTGTCACATGACGGACGGCTGTCGTTTAGGGTGCTGGGATGTTGGTAGCCGGTGCATTGGGCAGTGATAGTATGACTGGCAGCAGGCGGTAAAGAGGGTGTGGTTATGGAGGTCGTCGGCGATCCGCCTCAACGGTCCCTCGTTTTGAGGCTTAAACCACCGACGAATATGGAAGGGGATCAAGGGAGGGGGACAGTCAGCCTTATTCCAAAGATTCCTATACTTGTTCACTGTCAGTGGGACAAGGTATTGATGGTTGGACTTGAGGTTTCCAATTTGTGCGTATAAGCAGGGGCAGTGGGGGTTGAGGATTGCTGTCGATGAGTAGTTGGGAGATGTGTGTTGTTCGATGATCTTTTGGCGCATTCTGTGTGGGTGTGTGTGTGGGTTTATGTAAGGCGAAAGACCGTTGTTGGCCATGAGTGTTAGGTTTTGGTTGTTGATTTGACTGTGTAAGTAGGTGTGACTTAAGACGGTGTGATCGGGTTTGTTGGATAATGGTTGTTGTTGTTGTTGTTGCTCCGTTTGGAGGGTCAACCCGACGCTGTGATCTCGCGTAGTCATGGTTGGGAGGCGTTTCCTGTTAAAGCTAGCATCCGTGTGTGAAGAGGCGATGTCGTGGAGAGTACTTCGAGGCGTCGGCTACGTAGGCGCGCACCATGCATGCGTGATATGCGCACCGAAGGATTGTCTTGATGGCAGTCGCTTGTACTTTGTGCGCAGTCTTGTCTGTGCGATCGGACTGAGTTAGAAAGTAGTGTTTCGCGTGACCGGTTGGAGGGAGGTTTGATTTCATAATTTGTCAGAAGGTTTGCACTGATCGAAAGCGCTGACCGCCTACCGGCCGGGGGCAGATGTCTTCGATGACAGTCATGCGACGTCTGTCTGGTAAATCATGACTAGCCGTTGGGTGTTGGAGGTGGGGCAGCATCCAGGCGCGCAGCATACTCTGAGAGCAATGTTCGGTGCACTTGATCTGGCATGGGAGTTGTGTTCTCTGGCTGACTCGTGTTGGGTTAGGCAGTGACGGAGGGCGTAGTGAGTGGTGTGTCTTCGACAGGTTTTGGGACCCGAGTATGGGGTTTTGTGAGTAGGTGGGTCGTTTGCGGGACGGGCACCGAAACTCCGCCCTCTTTTCTCCATCTCTTCTGAAGTCGTTGGGGCTGTTGGCCCCTCTTTTACTCTCCACCAGAGATCCGTCATTGTGCGTGGAGTACTATGGCCTACATGCTGGTGGCAAAGGAAAGGGCAATGAAGAAGCAACTTTATTGTTGCTTGCCTTCGTTGCTGACACAGTCTTTAAAATATGGGGCTATGTGGCGGCTTTGTCCTGCTGTCGGTTTGGTCGGCGCCTGAGAATTTGCAACGGAAGAAGTCATGCAACGTTCCATTTGAGAGTCAGTGCACCTCAGGTGTCACATGACGGACGGCTGTCGTTTATGGTGCTGGGATGTTGGTAGCCGGTGCATTGGGCAGTGATAGTATGACTGGCAGCAGGCGGTAAAGAGGGTGTGGTTATGGAGGTCGTCGGCGATCCGCCTCAACGGTCCCTCGTTTTGAGGCTTAAACCATCGACGAATATAGACGGGGATCAAGGGAGCGGGACAGTCAGCCTTCTTCCAAAGATTTCTATTCTTGTTCACTGTCAGTCGGACAAGGTATTGATGGTTGGACTTGAGGTTTCCAATTTGTGCGTATATGCAGGGGCAGTGGGGGTTGAGTATTGCTGTTGATGAGTAGTTGGGAGATGTGTGTTGTTCGATGTTCTTTTGGCGCATTCTGTGTGGGTGTGTGTGTAGGTTTTGGTTGTTATTTGACTGTGTAAGCAGGTTTGACTTAGGACGGGTTGATCGGGTTTGTTGTATATTGGTGGTGAAGGTGGTGGCGGTGGTAGTTGTTGTTCTGTTTGGAGGGTCAACCCGACGGCGTGTTTTTTGTTCTGTCCGTTCTGTATGTATTCTCTTTCGATAATGGTAAAAGGCTGTTTTCATTTTATTAGTCTTTTTTCCCTCTCTTCTAAGGTTATCTGTGTGTTTTGGCGTGTTTTGTCATTTTAATCTTTGCATGATTTATTTTAGTTGCTGCATCGATGAGCTGGCCGGCGAGCGCTGGGGCGTTGATGCCATCATTCACTATGGTAACGCGTGTCTCTCCGCCACCGTCGGTCGTGTACCCTTTCTGCACGTTTTCGGTCGCCCTCCCTGTCCGGCTCTTCAATACTTGCTCCGTATCTGCCATGATGTCACTAACCTCATTTTCGCTCAGCACAAGGATAGTGCTACTGCGGCTGCTGCCGTCCCATGTGTCCTCTTCGCCTGTGATTTCCGCTACCAGGCCGCTGCCCGCCAGATGGCTGAGGTTTTGGCTGCCGAGCTCGCTCCACACAGTGTTTCCCTGTGGCTGGGCGAACCGGTCACTGCCGCTGACAAGAAAACAACAGGGCCGACGACCGCTCTAGTGCATGCAGGCCGGCGCTTTTGCCCCCTCGGGGCCTCCACCGCCGAAAAGTCTCCCCTGGTGCCGACGGCATCCTGGTCATTGGTTTACCTCGGCGCCTGCGACGTCGCGTTTTACCGCGTCCTGGTGACTCTACGACAGTCCTATGCCCTCACCGCCCTGACAATTGATCCACAAAGTGGTGAGGTTTCGCCTGCTACAAAGTCTGCGGCTGCCTTCCTGCGACGTCGTTACTACCTAATGGAGAAAGCAAAAGAGGCTAAACGTATTGGCATTCTGGTGCATACCTCATTCCTTTATACCTTCGTATGTCTGTTTTCTGAGCTGTCCTTCGGCAACAAAGTGGGCCGCATGTTGGTTGTCTTTTTGAGCTGATCAGCAGCCTCTCGCTTCAACCCGAAAGGTCTAGATAGAGGCACCAGCAATGTAAGCAGACGCTACCACTACCGGATGCGTCTGGAGTGGTTTACCGAATATGGTGCATTTGCGACCAAAGCAACTACGTTGGGAAAACTGGGAAACTACTCTGCACGCGAGTGGCCAAACATGCGTCGATAGTGAGATGGATGGACGTTAACTCTCAGATCGCGGCTCATGCAACAGGATCTAGCCGCTCCTTTAAATGTGAACAGGCCGAAATTCTCGCAAGAGCTGACAACCACATGAGCCGTGAACTGCTTACGCCTTGGTTCTCCGGCCCACAATCAATTAATGAGCGCAATGACCTCGCAACTCCATATTCTGTGCTGAGACTTTACCTAGACAGAATAATTAACCACTAGGGGAGGACGCGGGTGGTCCAGGGTTCAAGTGACAGCGCTACTTGTATTCTCTTTAACCGCTTTTCATTTAAATGAGTGAAGCTGGGGGATAATTACTCTGCAGATTGCCATGCGTGGAACGTTGAGGATCAGCAAAGTCGTTAAAACCAGCGCTAGATGGATGTTCATGGGTGGTATGCATCTGAGTCTGGTAAATCCATCTTTCGTCCCTCACGCGTGACAACATTCAAGTCATCACCAAGCCCGCCATCCGTCGTCTTGTGCGCCGTGGTGGTGTGAAGCGTATCATCTACGAGGAGACCCACGGCGTTCTCAAGGTCTTCCACGAGAATGTTGTCCGTGATGCCATCACATACACCTAGAATGCCAAGCGAAAGACCATCACCATTATGGACGTCGTCTATGCCTTGAAGCGTCAAGGCTGCACCTTGTACGGTTATGGTGGTTAATTATGCCGGCGCATTTGGCTGCGTGCGCAATCTCTAATGTCTCGCTTGATATGTCAGCCCCTGCGGCACTTACTGTGTGGTTCAGCCATGCGTCGCACGATTTCCGTTCAGGTGCTATGTTTAGGATATTTCCCTTGACTTCGTTCACAGCGACTCTGATGGCCAGTCAAATCTTCAGTGGCTCATTAATTCTGTCCTGGCACTCTCACACATATGAGATGTGAGCCGTCAAACCCCTTGATGTGTGAAATCCTGGTGCTTGTATTGGGGGGTGGGGCAAATCGTGTACATATTACGCGTAGACGAGGTCATCGGCATCTGCGCCCACTCCCGCATGAGACAATGACCGGCTCGGATGGCGGTCTGGTTGGGGGAGAGTGAGGTCGACGGCTCAACACATTTTCCTCACTATAAACAATCTGGCGCGCTTGAAACTATCACGGTGCGCTAAAAGCCGTGGCTTGGAGGGTTGCCAACTGACGGGAACACTCGGACCGCATGGTCAGCCCAATGTGTGTTTTGTGTGTAGTGGCTGACTGGTGGACTGAGAGTCAGGCTGCAATGACTCTTTCTTAATGTGGCCCTTATGGCACTTCCACTCCGTGTGATCCGAGCCAGGTGGGGCGGCACACATAGAGGCGGCTCCGACCGCGCTAGCCATTTGTGCTGTTTCCTGCCTCCGGTCTTGTTGACTCTGTCATGACACCGGGTCCATGTAGGGGATGAGGAGAGAGTGCTTTAGCTGCAGCGCAAGTCTACTATCGCTTAAAACTAATCCACACGCAAGTCACCGTTCCTGCACCACCCTTCTGTGGAGCATACGGTGGACATCGTTGGCCTACGATGGTCGAACTATCGAATTCTGTTCTGCATCGAATGTCTGAGCGGTGTCCTTGCCCAATCCTCCTCATCTTCCTCCTCCTTCTTCTTTCTTATTTTTTCGTCTTCCACCAGATCGGTACTCTGTCGACGCAGCGCTACACTGATGTGACCGCCAGGCTAAAGCGCCTTCTTCATGCGGCTCACAAATCCTACCTCACGCTGGTTGTTGGACGCATTAACGAGGCCAAACTGTTAAACATCCCAAACCTGGGTGCCCTAGTGCTGATAGCCTGCCCAGAGAGTAGTCTGTTTGACGATCCCTCCATACCACTGCCAATTTTGACGCCCTACGAGTTGGAATGCGCTCTGCACTCACTTCTCGCGCCTGGGGAGGCGCATACAGAGAACCAGGCCGATCGCCCTAGTCGTATTTGGCAGGGCGATCGCCTGTGGCTCGATTTTGCTGACATTCTGCCAGGTAAGTGTTTTTTTAAAGTCGTGATCAATTTAGCGGCCATTTTTCGATGCTGCTGTACACATACTCCTCGTCTTTACTCCACAGGTGGTTCGGCCTACTTACCGGAAGAGTCCGTTTGCGACAGCCCAGTTTCGGCCTCTGGCGACGACGCCACCGCAGGACTCCAGTTTAGCGCACTGTCGTTGGCGAGTAAGACTACTGACGGTAGCGATCTCCCACTTGTGCTTCGGGATGAGGCCAATTGGTCTCTGGCGCTTGCCTGTGAGGACCTCTCCGCATCCTCGGGTTGCTGGCGTGGTCTAGATCCCCGTATGGGGGAGACGGAGGTGGCTAGAATCCAGCCCGGTCGTTCGGGTGTACCAGTAGACTACCGGACTGCTGAAGGATGAGATCCGAACTTGTCGCGCGCGCATTCGAGAAATATTTGTATCTATGTAAAGTATACGCATCTTCAGTTACTGTAATTAAATCTGGCTTTTGAATTTTTTTATGCGCTCTCCAGCTCTGAAGGCTAGTGCTTTAGCGTAACCGCCCACACTCGGGGCGGCAGCCTAAACGCACTGCGTAGTCTGTAGATCAGTCTCGGCCACTTTAAACTATAGCACAACAGGTCTGTTTGTTTCTTTAACTGCCACCGGAGCCTCTCCAGTCTCACCACAACATTCGCATCTTTAGAGACTAGGCTTTGAGCGGGCGACGCTGCGGTAACTGAATTATTGTCTCCGGGACCCCTTCAGTGTGGGGTGGGGGGTTGCTTTCCAGACTTTAGACCTGCTCGCTGCTTTGCTCGCTCAGTAAAGATATGATGGTAGCACAGAAGAACTGCCGACAGGATGGCTTCCAACTCTCCATTGTACTAACTTTTTGTAACGCCAGATCCAGAGAGCACTTCCTGTCATTCATCTGATGTTTCAAGTAGAGATTTCGCCTACCCAGAACTCAGTCCTCCATTGTGCACTGCGTGTCCGGGGATAAGTGACATCATTTATTCTTCACTGTGTTCAGTTTTGTCCTGGTTACTGGTAGCAATGACGTGGTCAGCGCAGCTTGCTTGATATTTGGGTTTGTGTATCTCAGACCTTTGTACTTCTATATTTTTGGAGGGACACGGAGATTGGTGAACCCACCTGGTCGTAGAAAAGGAGCAATGTTTTTGGACAGTTCTATCTGAGATCTAGCACCGGTGATCAGTCATCTACACATCCGATCTAAAACCTGCTACCTGAGGCATATTCACACAGAGTGCACGTTATGTGCAAATTAGTTTGCCAAGCGATGATTTGATCGTCGTCGCCGACGAGAGTCACCGTGTGACCCCCAAACAGAGTTGGCGCAGGGAAGTTGACTTGCGTGTTATCTAGTTTATAGTGATATTAGACTCGCGCAGCTCAACCGCAACCACTCCTTCATCAAAGATGTCCGGACGACCGGATACGGGATCAAGTACAGTGGCTAAGAAGGATAAACAGCTCGTCAGCGCGCGACAAATGCCTGGACCAGCTTTTCATAGCAAAAAAGGGAGGTGGTTGGGGAGTGGGAGTTGCATAAAAGTCATATTAAGAAAGAGCCTGACTCTTCATCCTAAGAGGAGGACCGGATTATCCTGCCAGTTGGCGGTCTTCAAAGTCACGGCTGTTAGCACACCGTCATAGATTTGAATGCGTCAGATGGTTTATAGGGAGGAATATGCACCGAGTGCTTCGAGGACGCAGTTCCCAGAGTAGATCTCAATCTTCCTTCGCCCCAGCACTAGCTAGAGGTCAACACACGTGCTTTGTGTAGTTTCTGATACTGCGGCTCGAAACCTTCCGAGATTCGGCTCCTGACTGCGTCTTTCCAGCCTTTCTAGTGCGATTTCTGAAACAAATATAATTAATCAATTTGTAAAAATAAAGGAAATACATCACCGGGGTGGCCATTGTTCAATTCAGTTTTATTAAGGGAAAGATAGTCTAATGCCAATCAACTTCTTTTTGGTTAAAAAGTGGCCAAGAAAAGGCTTTGACACGGAAAATTTTAAAAAATACTGCTTACATAATTGTAGCGGGAAACGAGCAGCTGCCGGCTAGTTGAAAAGAATACACATAAATTGCTACGTCATTATTGTGAGTAACGTGAACATCTTGTATGGTCTAGTGTGTGGGTGGTAAGGCTGGAGTTGGATACGCGTCGACTTAGCGCCTAAATGAATTCACACACGTTGAGAGAACAACACCCGTGGTGAGAGCATTCCACTCTTTTACCGAGGAGTAAATTCCGTCCATCGATCCTTGCTTTACCTGTACGTAGTTTTGGGGATGGCCGCGGAAAATGTGCCAGAGTGAATAAATGACTGGGAAGAAAGTAACAGTCCAGGCCATTCGTAATTCGAAGGTTAAAATGAGCTCCCCTAGTTGTTGCCTGCAGAAAATGAAAACTTTTGAGAGTCAATAGCCTGTTTTCTTAGGGTAGTGCTCTCAGGTATGTGGTCATTTTTGTCTCCCGTGTCCAGACCTTCTCAAGAGAGTACAGTCCTCGATAGTCCAAGATCTCCATGCCTGTATGGTGTATTATAGATGTGGCCGCACGCAGTTTCCAAATATTTTGGAGAAACTATCTTTTTAAAACCCCACAAAGGCTTGCCTGATGAGTTGCAATATAGACATGGCCGACTTGACCACCGTGCGGTTCGGTGTTGGTTTGCGTGAAGATGTAAGCCACACACGCAAGCCCTTATGACTGTCACGGGATTACAGTGGTGTACCACTTAAAAAGTAAGCTCTGTGCCTGGAGGCTCTACAGCAGTCAAGCGGAAGAAATTTGAACTTACTAACATGGAAGAGCATAAATCAACGCGCTGATCAGTCCTCCAGCCTGTTCAGGTATATTTGGAGGTGGTTTTCGACTGCCACATTGTGAAAAACTTTCCAAAATTTATGTCGTCAGTGAACATCACAGTCCGGGTCCCTGATACAGTCATTGACGAAAATATGAAATCAAGCGGGCCTAAAACAGCCCTGGGGACGCTACTCACTTGGGTTACCCCTGAAAAATGCTGGCGCCCGGTATCTACTTCTTGCAACCATCCAGTCACGAAGTTCTGGATGTCTGCAAGAAAGATTCCACGACTTTCTACGCTACGCATTTTATGCAGGACACTTTGGCGAGGAACGCTGTCCAAGGTCTTTCTGAAGTCGATGTAGATGGCATGCACACTTTTTACCTTCGTCGCGTGCCTTGCTCTAGCCTTCAAGTGAAAAGAACAGATTCGCGAGACATGACCTACCGCTGCGAAAGCCGTGTTGGACCTTGGAGAGGAGGTAATTCCGCTCGGGGAACTGCATCAACGATTTCTTAATTATTTTTTCCGTGATCTTGGAAGTAAGACTCACCGGCCGTTAGTTATCCACAGACTTGAATTTGACTTTTGAATAGTGTAAAGACGGCTGTGGACTTCCAAGCAGAGGGTAAGCACCCAGTAGCAAATTACGTCTGGAAGAGTAAGGCTGGTCGCTTGACCATTTTAGAAGCTAGTTCCTTCAACAGCTTAGCCGGAATTGCATCAGAGCCTGATGAGGTCGACTTTCAGGTTTAGAACCTCTTTCTAAAATATTGCTTCGGTGAAGAAGACTGTTTCAATAGAAGGCCTTATCTCGTCTTCATAAGTGGGGGTAAAACGTCACGTTCTGTTGTCACGACGGACCAGAAAAACTGACAAAGATGTTCAGCCTTATCCTCGTCATCTGAGATTTCCGCACCCTCGATAGTTTTAAAAAGTGGGATAGGATCTTTTTTCCGGGTATTCTGCCTTATTTAACTGTAACGGACTTTGGCATTTATCACGGCATGGTTCAACAGATACATTTCGAAGACCCATCTATGTCTGATTATGAGACTTCGCCTCGGTCCTCTGCAACTTTTAACTGTTGAAGGATCAGGGTTTCGTTTTAATGAGGGATCTTTTCGAAAGTTTTTTCTTCTTGTTAACTTCCTTCTTTAAAACTGGTCAACCAGCGATGATTTGGCAGGGGTTGAAGATGCGGTTGTGGACTATCTCCTTGAAATGGTGACATGCCTCGTCAATATTGTTAGAGTATGGATATTCAGTCAATACTGCAAAGAGCCTTTTTCATCTGTTCAATATGACCACGCAAAATATTTGGTTGGAGATGAAGCAGTTGGGCAGGCAGATGGAATAAGATGTATTCCGACGTGATAAACACATAATCACACTCGCCTAATAAGGTAGGCAATTAACCGCGTCGAGGTTGTTAGGCAACTTAGTGAACACAAGGTCTACCTAGTTCAGCTGCTAGTCCCGGCGAATTCTCGTCGGAAACATGACGTGTTGGGTAAGAAGCTAATTGCCGGTTGCAAGCATAAGCTTCTGATGGAATGCTGTTTGAGAGCAGTCGGTGGAGGCGGAATTCCAGTCGAAGTTAGGTGCGGTAAATTCCCCAACAATGAGAGTATTCGGCTGCACAGGAAATAATCTGAGCTTAGTCAGCCGTTGCGCATCAGCTTCAGGGTCGTTTTCCTGGAGTTGGGAGATCGTTAAGAAATCGAGGCTTTGAGAACACGCTGTTCATACGATCAACCCTAGTGTTACCTTATAAGTCAGTTTAGCAGTTTTGTTCTGAAATATGCACTTTATTCTTTACAAATGTTGCTCTACCTCCACCATTTTGGTTTTCTCTGTCTTTGTGGAGCAGTTGAAATCCAGGAAATGCAAGCTCCCTGCAACCATTGTGGTCCAACATTCATGTTTCTGTTATCCAACCTGTGCATGCCGGCGCCTAATCATTTCCAGTCTATGGTGCAGGAAGTCAAAAGCATACCTCTATGCGATTTTGAGTATTCCCGGTCATGACCGAAATGAATGCAGCGTCTCCATAGAGTCTCCTGTCTTAGTTGGTAGAGCATTCGAATCAGATGTTTTATTAAAAATGGGCTAGGATGCTAATATTACGAATTTTTGGTTAACAGTTGGTGTATGTTTGTCTGGTGACGCCAGATAAATTGGCAACTACTTCCTTCGTTTGGTCGTTTGGCGTGGTAGGGCCAACTGCCCTGAACAGGAATACAAAGTCGCCGAATTGCTGCATCGTCGATGGGTGCTCAGGCACAGACCCAGCTTTGACAACCAGTGCATGCTAAAACAGGATCAGAACTAAATCCAACGACCCTAATTTTGTCAAAACTCCAAAAACGTCTCGGAAGGCGTCAGGCGCGTCTCATACCACTTCGACTGTGTGATGCAGACGTTGTGGAGGAATGATCGGACAGTGAGTTTAATGGCGAAATCGCACACAGGGCAGTAAACATTTGGGGTCGCCGGCTGGGTCGGCTGCAGATTCTAAGCGAAAAATCCGCGTCAGAGAGTCTGGAAGATTACCATGATAGTGGACTCTCGAACACGCAACAGTCGATTCTTCAGTTGGGACATTTTTGACGATACCTGTCCATACGTTAAAGTTCATTGTTGACAAAATTTTCATGAGAGATAACAGATGCGTCCGCCATGACTTTCTTGATCGGAGGTTCTCAAGACCTCAGTCCATTTATCAGGGTGTTGCTCTCCCCCTTTACATTATCAGTGGGCGGGTACTTATTGCCTCAAGTGTCACTATTGACGAGCTTAGGAATCAGCATGTCAAGCACCATCGTGGAAAATGAAATTTTGAGCAGTTTTGACATGGATACATATGGGCAACCCAGCATTACACCAAGTGCGAACAATTTGGATGAATGCATTAAATTGAGAGCCCTTGAGCATAGCCAGAGTATAGGTATTTATGAGTCTTGTAGGTCACTAACCACCAGCTTTAGCTTGCCCATAACCAGAAGATGTACCACAAAACCAGGTGATTAGTCCTCTAAGTAAATTCTTCCTCTCTATGTGCATTGTAGGTCATCGTAGGGGGGTCAGAAACAGACGTGAAATAACTACTCGTGGGAGCTTCTGGCCTGAGTATCCAGTTCTGCTGAAATGGCTATCACCGTCATCGGAAGTGCACGTAAAGTCCGTTTGGATTTGCAGCTTGATTGTTGACCCCAACGACTTCTAGGTGCAGATAGACGGCAGCTCATCAGGAGGACTCAGAAAATTACGTGACCAGCATTGAAGAAGCTATCACCGACAAGCGTGAGGAAGGATCCGTCGCGGCGTAAAACTCACTCAAAATACGCATGTGTGAATGCTGATTCCCGAAGTTGGCGTTATCAGAGCCTTTTCGGCCCGAATTCTATGCTAAAGAAGTGACTGGAAAAAATGGCCTATCTTATTCAAAAATAGATATGTGGCCTTATTTAACTGAGAGCGTGTGATTTAAATTCTAGTAGGGTTTGAGTATTTTTAATAGAACTTGACAGGCCATTCCATATGGTCGCGGATCTTATGGAGTAGAAGATGGATCGTTGGGCCTTTTTAAATTTGGGAATTTCGATAATATTTTCCTTATTTCCAGTGTCTCATGGGTGGTTTTTATTTGTTAGTATATTCATTCTGAGAATATCTTGGTCGTGTTTGATTTTGAATTGAAAAGTCAGATAATTTTGGAGTCTTCTGTTCCAGACGGGTTGAAGACCATATCTATTTTATAGTTCCATGTATGAGCCTTGGATGCTATCACATTTAGATAAGGGTCTGGTAAAGCAACTTTGAATGCCTTCTAGTTACTTACGGCCATCTGAGGGAATTACGCCACAGAAAATTGAGCAGTAATCCAGGAGAGGTAAAACATATATTTTATAGAGTCATGTCTTTAGGGCAGGTGAGGAGAAACTTTTACAAATGAATCCGCATAGTCAAGTGGCTTTCGGTGATATTTGCTTAACTTGGGGGATAAATCAAGAGTATGTGTATAGCTCAGACCTAAGTCTTTTATTGATGGTGTCTCGGTTATTTCCTGATCATTGAAAATTATGGGTGGAAGTTTTTGTGGACCAAAAATCAGGAGATTACATTTACTTGGCGAGAATGGCATTTATTTATTTTTTATTGCCGGTTTACGGGCAAGGTCAAAAGAGAGCTACAGTAGAGGGTCGAACTGACAGTGAAAATAAACTCCTGGTCGTTCTTTCAAGTGTTTTCAGGAGAAAAATCTACAGCTTATTGGGGTATTAAAGTTCAGGACAGGGAGCGTAGACATAGGTGCACGGTGAAGTACTTCTCCTTTCAGTGTTATGGATCTGGTATTCTGCACCATCAGAAAGGAAGAGAGCTTCCGTCGGGTCAGCACCCAGAATCCGTGGAAGGTGTCCTAAATGTAGAAAACTAGTGGCAATTCGCGTAAACAAAGGATAGCTTTGCTGAATTTTGATACTTCTGGGTAGCTTATTCCAGATTGCTATAGGGTTAACTGAAAAAAACTGACAGCATCTAATGGTGTGTGCCAGAGGACGAAACAAGCAGTATCTCAGACTAGGTCTGACATGCATTTTATAAAGGCTGGTTCTAATATTGACGGTTTTGAAATTTATGAGAATAAACCCAGTAGTTTGGCTTGCTTTCGACAATTAGGGCGCAATGCGCTGACAGATTAAGACTACTAGAATATGATATGCCCAGATCCTTTATAATTCCGGGCAAATTTAGCTCGTGACTATTTATGCTTAGCTGGGGCCGATGGTTGTCAACAATAACCATAACGGAGCACTTGTGCCAAGAAAGCGAAAGGCGCCATGTGCGACACCACTGAGTGAAGTCCTGAAGATCCTATTTTAAGAGTTCAAGCTCGATGTTGCGATCGGTCTGTTTATATCGATAGGCAACTTTTAAATCGTCAGCGTACATTAAGGGCCTACCATACTGAAAATAATCAGAAACATCTTTAAGAAAAGGGCAAAATAGTAGCGGGCTGAGCACGCTACCCTGAATAACTCCACTCCTCACATGCGATGGGTTGGAGATAACATCAGAAATTTTAACTCGTTTTATGCAAGCATTTAAATAGGAGGATAACATTTTCAGAATCTTGTTACCTATGCCGAAGGAGGCAAGTTTTAGCAGGAAGAGATCATGATCAACACGACCAAAAGCCTTCGTGAAATCGAAATAAACTGTGTAAATTGCAAAAACGCTGTTTCTAGATTGTAGCACATGACCAAAGAAAGACAGCTGGTAGGTGTCACAAGATCTTTTTTAGAGGAACCCATGCTATTCCGCATTAATTAGGTTATTCTCTGGTAGGTGACACATCATCTTGCCTTTGATCAAGGTCTCCAAGATCTTCGAGGCTGCTGGCAGTGTATTTATTGGCCTCAAGACTTCAAATGACGTAGATCGGTCGTGTTTGGGTATAGGCAGAATGTGCGATTCCTTCCATAAAATAGGGAAGGTTTCACTTTCAAGAGCAAGGTTAAATATATTATACAGAAGAGACGGAAATATATATATGCATCTGCCTTTAGAACGCTGACCGGTACGCCAACTGCTGTAGGACTGTAAGATTGACGAAAACGCCGAATGACTATGGTCACGTCCCAGAGGGTATAAATTATGGTTTCAAGGACGTTATCAGTCTAAATCCAGATGTTCGGAAAGGGAGCGACAGAATTTTCACTAAAAGTTATGGATAAGAATGCATTGGAGCTATCAGCCGTCAACTTAGCATCAGGCATCACGAAGGATAAGGTGCTGCGTTTTTCTCTGCGCTTTTACTGTGCACGAAAAGAGTTTCACAACACTTAACGAAGGGTTTTCGGCAAAGTTGACCTCAGCTGCTAGTCGTTTTTCATCAGACAGCCTCTTAGCCTCTTCAAAGATTTATTGGATCAAGGGCAGGACGGAAGTGTCGTTTTGTAGATGAAAACGACGGGAGCGTCTACGCAGTCTACGGCGGAATGATAAAGAGAGGTAGACTTCATCCTTGACATTAAGTATTTTCTTACGGCGAGCAAAACGAGAACTGAGTGCACCTTGTAATATTTTAAGGGGCCACATCTTTGGTTTCTGAGATGGGACAGTTAGGCTCTCAGAGGGACTGCTTTCGGCCAAAGAAATTCTCTTTTCACTTGAACGATTTGTTCGTCCCTTATTTGAGCTGTGCCTTGCCATTGGTCCTTCGTCTTTACAGTTCTATTATTAATCGTCTCATTGACGCGGGGATCGCAGTCCCTTGAATTCATGACTCTCTACAGACCACCGGGGACAGACACTGACGCTGATACTTGTTTGTTGGAGAACGTAAAGGAGATTGGTAGTCGACCTGATGTTGTTCTAATGGGGGACTTTAATGCACCCAGCATTCGATGGAACGATCTGCTGGCGCAGTGCTCAAAGTTGTCCTTCGATCACCGTCTGCTTAAGTCAACACTTGAAGCTCTTCTCACACAACATGTATTTTTTCCAACAAGAGCGCGTGGAGGACAACAGGCTAGTTGTTTAGATCTCGTCTTCGATTAAGGTCCTGACAGTATAAACGAGGTTCACTACCTACCTCCACTTGGTCGAAGTGATCATGCAGTACTTTCATGGGAGTATGGTTTATATTCGGTGCCACCTGCAATGAATGAAACCAGGCCCAATCTATGGCGGGGAGACTTTTGCAAGATGAGAGCTGAGGCTTCACGAATGGACTGGGATCTTTTCTTCTCCGGGAATGTCTCTGAGGACTGGAATTTATTTAAGGAGTGGTTGTTAAACCTAATAAAATGCCACTGTCCGCCATCAAAACTTAGGATATCTAACAGACCACAGTGGCTAACAAGGGAACTGAAACGAGAGATTAACAGGAAAGGAAGGCTTTGGAAGAAATTTTTCCGATCCAATGAAAACTTAGCCTTGCAAACATACAAAACGCAAAGGAACAAGGTTAAAAGCTTAATCTTCAACAGCCGACTGGATTACAAGAGGGATTTGCTCCAGCGAGCAGTTCACGATCCCAAATTGCTCTACATCTATGTAAGAAAAAGCACACGAAACAGGAACCCAATTACTGTAATGAGAAACGATGATGGTTTCGAGATTATAGAAATTCAAAACAAAGCTGAACAATTTCACAGTTCTTTCAGTCAGTTTTCACCCGAGAAGCAGTTTTTATTCCATCTAGTTGCGAGACTATGGGAGCAGAAATTATTCAGGATATGCTCTTTCGAGAAGAGGCGGTCTTTGAAGAATTAAAAAGTCTGAACGCATGTAAATCCCCTGGCCCCGACGAGATTCCAGCAAAGTTACTCCTTGAACTTGCTCGAGAGCTGGCCAAACCGCATTCCTTTCTGTGCCAGAAATCGTTCGACACGGGAATGCTTCCTACCGACTGGAAAACAGCCCACATTACACCGCTTCACAAAAGCGGTAGTCGTGCATTTGCTACAAACTACAGGCCTGTCAGCCTGACCTCAATCTGTTGCAAGGTTATGGAAAAGCTTGTCAAAAAGGAATTGATGATTTATTTAGAAACCCATAACCTCTTATCAACTGCACAATACGACTTTCGTAGGGGAAGATCGTGTGTTACGAACTTACTTTATGCTATGCAAAGCTGGACAAAAGCACTCGATGCAAAATACACTGTGCATGTGGCCAACATTGATTTCCAGAAGTCATTCGATAGTGCTCCGCACCAGCGTCTCCTTTATAAGTTAAGAATGTTTGGTATTGGAGGCAAACTTCTTACGTGGATCAAGAACTTTCTCGTCGGTCGTTCCCAAGTGGTCTGCGTAGGCGGATCGCGATCAAAGCGCACAGTCATCGAGAGTGGAGTTCCGCAAGGTTCAGTTCTCGGACCAATCCTATTTCTCTTGTTTATTAATGATTGTGTATATGAATTGGACTTTGACTTCGCTATGTTTGCGGACGATATAAAAATTTGGAAAGTTATCAACAATGCTGCCGATGGAGACGATTTCCAAGAAAATCTCCATCGATTGGACGAGTGGTCCCGTAAATGGCTCTTGTCCTTCAACTCAAACAAATGCGCCCTGCTACGTCTGGGAAGTCGGAATCAGGTCACTGATATGCAACCCTACTTTTTGAACGGTATGCCACTCCGACAAACACACACACAGAAGGATCTCGGCGTTTGGATGACAGACAACCTGAAGCCTTCTACGCAATGCTGCAAGGCGGCTAAATCCGCCAATTCAATGCTGTACTCTATCAAGCGGGCATTTAAAGTTTTCAATGAAAACTGCTTTTCTAAAGTCTTTGGTACGTTTGTTAGGCCCAATCTTGAATATGCGATCCAAGCCTGGCGACCGTGGACCCAACAGGACTACAGAATGCTCGAAAGGGTACAGCGACGAGCCACAAAATTAGTAAGAGGTCAAGGTGAACTGCCATATGAGATTCGCTTAAATAACATAGAGCTCTATCCTCTGAGTTATAGGCAGTTGCGCGGAGACTTGATACAAACCTTCCATATCGTGCGTGGCATGGATTGCGCCCTCCTATGTGATGAATTTTTCCAACTTGCTACTACGAATAATCTCCGAGGTCATCCATTCAAACTAAGTGTGCCCCAAGTAAGATTGGATGTGATGAAGTATTTTTTCACCAACCGTGTCTTGAAACCATGGAATAACCTACCTGAGGTGATTGTAATGTCCCAGTCTGTGGATATATTTTAATATCGGCTTGACATACATATGTTGCTGCACCAGGAAGATTATGTGACTACTTTACCTTAACAATATCCGTGTACCACGAAAATCGGCCTGCATTCACTTGACTGTAACTTTTTTGCATTGCTTATTATTCTTCCGACTTTCTGTATCAAATAGGGATTTCCAAGGCGTAAGCCTTTTTTTTTCTCAAATACACTGAACTGAACTGAACTGACAATTTTCATTCGCACTTTCAGCCCGTATTCCGGTTGGAACAAAAACTTCAGAGTGCATAGGAGCTGTGCCTGTGCTTCATCTTCCAACATGATTTTAAGAGGTCTTGGTCGAGGATGTGAATCGGGTGCTGACAGAGCCTTCTCTATTCTATATGCCTTGAGAATGTGGATAGGCTCGCCGTCCGTTAGCAACGTTTTCACATAAAATTGAAGGAGATCCGAATCATTTTAACTGGCTCCTTTGGAATTATTGACGCTGACTCTGGGACAACTTTTACAGCTACATTCTTGTTTCGAATCAATCGGGCTCTTGTTTTCAGCTCAGTTCTTTCAACTGAGCGAGCACTTGTATCCAGTTCACTTGCTCCGATAGGTCCAGATGAACCAGGCGTTGGGCAGACTGGAGCCAAATCCGTGAACGACTAAGTCTTCTTAGAACGTTTCCTCTTTGGCTTTACAAACTCATCAACCTCTTCAACATCGCATGTGGGTGCAGCGTCCAGCAGCGATGCAGCGCTGGGTTGTAAATTGAGATTATTGCTAATGATGCCTGAGCTAATGGATCATGGCTTGGAGCAAGGACTAGATGAGACTCCCTTTCGAACAAGGGAAACGTCCTTTGGTTTACTGGGTTCTGTAGACACGATATTTTTTATTTGAGTTTTAGGTATGCTTTAAGAGGCGGTATATGAATACGAATTTGCTTTGTGGTAGGTTTTGGACAGATAGGAACTTTTTTAACAGCGGGGTGATAAATACATTTTTTAAGTTATCTATTTCTTGCTTTAGATTGCCTACCTCCTGCTCCATCCTCAGAATTTCTGCAGGAGGCTGAAACACACCATATAAGTTTCATCTTTGTAAGCTACATTAACTAAGCTTACTAGATTTTTGCCCGTTTAGCGTGAGATGAACAATAAGAAGAATAATGATAGTTGCAACCTTTTTTTGCTTGTCTATTAATTTGCTGACTGAAACCCCTGTCAATATGGCCGAGTGGTTAGAGGCGTCGGTAGTCGGTCCTACGCGATTTTGCGGAGCAGTTTCGAAACTAGTTCGCAGGCCAATTTTTCGTGGCAATAAATTTAAGGCCCCTGCGTTTTGCATACTTATGGGGATACAAAGCAAATGTGATTGATGTTAGAATCGCTACAAAATTAACAGAGAGTCGGTAATGATATTCAAGAATAGGACTAGATGAGAATGTGAACAATGATATAAGAAGATGAAAATATAACGTCCCGGCCTGTGGTTTGAGTCCCTTCAGCGATTGAAAGCAGATGCAGGGAGCACACAACAGGCGTGAGTTTCAGAAATGAGAGAAGATCAAAGCTGGCATTTACAATTGAGATAAATCCTGGGCAGGGAAGAATGCGCAGCAGTGGAATTATTTATTTAAGCCTCAGAATCCTAATGACCAAGTCGCGATTTCCGAACTCGGAAGAAAATACAGAAAATTCTTTAAATATTTCCAAGCACCGTGTCTTCTACACTGAGGTAGAGACTAAAAAGTCGTAGGCACGAAGCAATTGAAATTCGAGACTAATTTAAAACAACTCATGTCTTAAGAGTGATCTTTACTCGCAGGAAATATGGAAAAAAGCCATAAACCAAGGCCGGCCAGTTGATGTCATTTACTTCGACTTCAAGAAGGCGTTTGATAGTGTACCTCATGGGTGACTGTTGCATAAAGTTTACCTAGGTGGTATCCAGGGAAACGTTTTTAAGTGGAGCAAACGTTTCCCGGCATGCAGACTGCAAAAGGTAACTGTTGGCACCACAGAATCCGAGTGGGTTCCAGTAGAAAGTGGCGTTGTACAGAGTTGAGTCTTAGGTCATCTTCTGTTCCTTATTTATTAAAACGACTGCATTGATAATCTTGACTGTGATGCCATCGTGTTTGTAGATGATATCAAAATTTGGAAAAAAAATTAGGTCTGTTGACTACGCGCAGAAACTACAAGAAAACCTTGACAAATTTCCCGCCTGGTCCAGAAAGTGTCTTCTACGCTGTAATATACCCTAATGTATAGTCCTACTCTTGGAATCTGGAGAAGGCGTTTCCCCAAATTCATGTACCTCCTGAACGGAATTCCACTCTAAAAAGGAGATGGGCACAAAGATCTAGGTATCCTGTGGCTTCCAACCGAACGCCTTTCCATCTCTCTAAAAGAGACGTATAAAAGGTGACGAGCCTCATGCACTGGATCAGGCACGCTTTCATAATCTTTCCTACCGAAATGTTTTCGCGGATCTTCCGTACTTTCATTTTACCGCATTTGGAATACAGAATGCCAGCATTAATGCCCTGGATGAAGAAAGACAGTGATCCCATCGAACAGGTGCAAAGACGGGTGACGAAATCGGTTGACGGCCTTAGAACCTTGTCAAATGCAGAAGTCAGCGGGTATGTGAACCGGTGTCGATGACATTCCACAATTCCATGTAAAAGAGCGAACTAACGCAGGAATGGAAAACTGCCCTCAACGCCCTGACCAACAAAGGAGGATAAAAGCTGGAGACGGAAAATTACCGTCCCATTCGTTTAAGCTGCATTTTGTGCAATGTAATGGAAAATCTTATTAAGAAACATGTCATGAATAATATGGAGGAGAACAACATATAATGTGCTGCCAAGCATGGCTTTCGCTTTACTAAATCATGTTTTTAGAGTGGTCATTACTCGCAGGAAATATGGACAAAAGCCTTAGACCAAGGCTAGCCTGTTGATGTCATTTTCTTCGTCTTCAAGAAGGCGTTTGATAGGATACGTCATGGGCGACTGTTGCATAAATTTTACCTATGTGGTATCCAGGGTAATGGTTTTAAGTGAATCAAACGTTTCCTAGCATGCATACTGCAAAACGTACTTGTTGGCACCACAGAATTCAAGTGGGTTCCAGTAGAAAGTAGTGTTCCACCGCGTTCAGTCTTAGGTCCTCTTCTGTTCCTCATTTATATGAACGACTGAACTGATAATAATGAATGTGATGCCATCGAGTTTGTAGATTATATCAAAATTTGGAAAACAATAAGCTCTGTAGACAACGCGCAAAAACTCCAAGAAAACCTTGACAAAATTGCCTGTCTGGTTCAGTATGTGGCTTCAAACTTGTAATATACTCAAATCTGCAGTCTTTTTCCAGAAATCTGGGAGATTTTGTTTCACACAAATCATGTACTAATTGCACGGAATTCAATTAAATGAAGTAGATATGATCAAATATCTAGGTATACTGTGGCTTCCAACCGAATTCCGGTCTAACAATCTAAAAGGGCCTTGACGAGCATCATGCACTGGATCAGGCGCGCTTCCAAAGTCTTTCCTCTCGAACTGCTTTCGCCGTTGTTCAGTACTTTCGTTTGACTTCATTTGGAATACAGAATGCCAGAATGGATACCCTGGATGACGAAAGACAGTGATCCTATCGAGCAGGTGCAAAGACGGGTGAAAAAATGGTGGATGGCCTTAGAACTCAAGAATTCAACGGGTATGTGAACCGGTGTTGATGATATTCTTTAAGTCCACGGAAGAGGGCGAACTAACGTAGGAATGGAAAACTGCTCTCATCACCCTGAGCCACAAAGGAGGATCAGAGCTGGAGTCGGAAAATTACCGACTCATTAGTTTACCCTGCATTTCGTGCAGTCATGGAAAATCTTATTAAGAAATATGCAATTAAGTATCAGGAGCCTGGCTTTTGCTTAAGTCCCTCATGTCTTAAGAGTGGTCTTTTCTCGCAGGATAAATGGACAAAAGCCATAGATCAAGGCCAGCCATTTGATGTCATTTTCTTTGACTAGTACCTCCAAAGAGATTTCCAGCAGGCCCTTCAAGTCATTAGAGTATTGAGCTCCGAACCTTCAGATCAGATAAAACACAAGCATAATGTAATGCTGCATACTGTTCCAAATCACGTATCTGCTATCGATGGTGCGCATTTGTTTCTAAAAAGCTGTGGCTTGGTATTCAGAGTCTCGCACGCTATGTGACTGCGCTCGCTCAGTCATAATACCTCAATATTATTCGCTCTGTTTTCCTTGATAGAAGTCGACTTTATACTGCCTAGGAAGAAAATAAATAGAAAATTATTTCAGAAATGGCATTGCTCAAGTTCCACTGACTTCACACCAATGCAGAGAAAGCGGAAAAAATGTTAAACTGTCAACCAGCAACACAGAAATGACTACTCATGTCACCATGTTGAACAAGCCGCTTTTAGTGTTATCTACGACCTCTCCGCTGAATCCATAGCTAATTCTGGACAGAAACTGACTGTGATTTATCTTGTGGGACCTCAAAACAACAGTACTTCTCTTATAACCACACCCACACCAAGACCACCAGTAACGCCTGGTAACTGAACTCAGATCGTTAGCTCAAATACAATTCCGATTAAAGTCTTCACCACTCAAAAATCGAAAACATCTTGCTTCTCCACGTAAAATACCCCTTTACGATCGCCTATTGCTCCCCAAAACACACCCATGCCACTACCTCAAATTTCCAACTACCACCCAAACCTTATACGGAGGCTGGTAAATCAAACATACCAACATTCTCATCCAAGAATGGCGCTTTTGTTCAATTCGCAGCAGTGCATCACTAACCTGCAGCCCATTTACTCCACGGTCATTTTCCCAGTTGTCTCCTGATATGACAGGTCCTGCTGGGCTACAAGCCTCACCTTACCCTCTGTGTCACTTTACTAGGAATACTTTGCAGTATCCATCCCATGGGTTTACCGAAGAAGCCGCAAAATCTATCGATAGTGCTCAGTTCCCCTTTCCGTCCTTTCCACCTCCATATCTTACTCCCCTTTACCCACATCAGGCGCTTGTTATGCCAAAAACATTTTTCCAGTACCTGGCGGGTGCACCCGCTCCCTATTTTCAGTGGTCAGTCAACAACTGGATGACTTAGCTGCCCTACCTCAAAAGCAACCAGCTTGCCCACTTTAATTGTTCGTTCTAAATGCCAGATCCTTGCTCAATAAAATGTCTCTGCTTCAAACTCTGTTCTTACTCCACTTCCCAAGCATTGTTATATTAACTGAAACATGGGTAACACCTTCCGAAGCCGACTCCGAAGTCTCATTTATAGGTTATAATTGGACTCGAAATGACCGTCGCGACAGCCTTGGTGGAGAAAGCTGTATCTATGTTAAGCAAGCACTGGCCTTTCAGCCATTCGACTACCCGCAATTTACCACGTTTAAAGAGAGATGTTTACTTAAAATTACCTTAAAATAAGAACTCTTTAATAGTTGGTTGTGTCTATCACCCACCCAATGCCAGTGAGGATTACGATCTTTGTCTCTCACAGGCATTTTACGGCGTGGCTGACTTAAATTTTAAGTATTGCTTGATTGCAGGTGATTTCAAACTTCCTGAAGTTCGATGTTACCACCTTCCGGACCTATAAATTTCGAGGACTTACTCGAGGCCGTAGATATTGGCATGTGGAATCAGGTTGTCAACTTCACTACCTGAGGATCAAGCATACTTGATCTTATCTTCTGTAGAGGTTGCCTGCCTTTGACAGTGTCATGTTTAGGCCCACTTGGGAGTTTAGACCATAAAATCATTATTTATACACTACAATTTGAAACTGATTAAATGTTTTCCAAAAATATAGCTTTTCTTTGATTTGCGATCAGCCCTTTCGACAGAATTATTGATACACCTTAATTCCCACGACTGGTCTGATTTCCTTCTGCTTTAGGATGTGAATACCTTTACCAGCCTGATCTACGAAGTTTTGAATCCACTTATTTCCCGTGTTTGGAATTTACAATTAATATTTGTTAAGCGCCGGCAAGGCACTGTCTAACAAACATTAGTAAGGAAATAAAATTATGACAATGTGTGCAGATAAAATGTACAAACATTTAGTAATATAGACAGAAATTGTCCTATTAGGTCAAGAATTAGCGACGTTTTGAATTAATAGTGATCTAGAAAATAGACAGTGAAAAAAACCCCTACCTTGAAAATGGAGGCAAAGTTCAATAGGCCTCCATTTTCGAAAAGGATGTAGGAGGAAAAAAAACTGCTTAGGAAAATAAGGTAAGGTGGTAGAGAAGGCTAATACTGCAGTAGCATTTCAGAATGAGATAATGAAACATCTATATGGTTCGTTCTTGATCCCTATGGCACATGAAACAAAATCTCGTGAAAAGGTGTCAGTGTTGTTCCCCACAAGAAAATAATTAATGTCATTGATGAGGTTTATCTCTCTTTATCTTTTAACCGTAGGTTACGTAATCTCTCTGGTCGATTCCATCTGCAAAACGATAGTTTCATTCTTCCCTTGATTTGACGTATCTTCGAGCAGGCTACAAGGCTGTCCGAAAAAAACGGCTAGCCGATGAGGTCGAATCGTTTGAAAACTGTTAGTTTAATATCAGGAAACTTTTTCACTAACAGTAAGAAAGCATAGAAAAAGCAGGCACCACGTCCTTCAAGATGCCCTTGGAAATCCTATAGTTGATGAAAAGTTGACGACGTATTCTTGTCCAGAACATTTATTGAAAATTCGACCACTCCCCATCTGACCATCCAGGGTGTGACCGGTGTGACCAGTACCCCGATCAGTATAATAAAAGTGGATGCTAACGATATTTTCCCATCTCTTATGTGTAAGATATTTAGTCTAGCTCTGGAAAGTGAAACCTTTCCCAGTGTGCGGAAGGAACCGCACATTCCGCCTATCCCCAAGCACGGCCAATAAGCATCATTTGACGATTTTCGTCCTATCAAACACTTCACACAGTTTCGAAAATCTTGCAGACTTTGATTACAGATAAGATGATGCACCAATTAACCGAGAATAACCTACTGAATGCGGCCTAGCATGAGTTCCTCAAAGCAAGGTCTTGTGACACCTGTCAGCTGTCCTTCTTTGCTCACGTTCTTCAAGCTAGCGACAATGGTTTTGCTCTTTACATAATCTATTTCGATTTCGATAAGGCTTTTTATCCTGCTGACTATGCCCTCCTTCTCGAAAGACATTTAGGACTATGACTTTCCCGTCTCTCTTTAAAAGGAATTGAAATATTTTCCGACTAGTTACACGTCCTCTTGAATTCTTACACTTGGTATGACGGAAATAAATACAGACATGCCTTTGGTCATTGAATTTCTTGCAATCCACTGAAGAGCCCCGTGTATTTTTTTATTTTCAAAGATGAAATCCTGGTCGTTCCAGTTGTCCTCCTCCGTGCATCACACCGAGCCCTGTAGACGCAGCGTCATCTAACTCCTTATTTGCTACCGTTAATGAAGCTTTATATGCGTATTTTCATTTTTCTTCCACAAGTTACTTTGCTGTGGATTTCTTCTCTTCGGGTAAAAAAGAAGAAGTTTCGTTAACTTCTCTATCTCCATCTTTGGACATTTCTTATTCTTACCCATCTCCACAAGAAAACACATCTAACTGTAAGTTTGTCCGTTTACGTTCCAGTTAGACTCATCATTTTAATATACCTCCAATGGATTTGAATTTATCAAAAGCTCAATTTTTAATAAAATTATATTATATTATATTATTAAAAATATTGTTAAAATAAGCTGTAATGCAGCCGCAGCTCTTAACTCATTCTCGCAGGCTTTCGGCTCGTTAGGTTCACCTTTTGAAAGTTACCTGTCCCTGCCCTTCACACTCGTGTAATAACTGCCATCTATCAGCCATTTACATATGTTTGAAGAGAAAACGCCAGATGGATTTGTGCAGGTGCTCCCATGTCTTGTGTTTTGGCCATCACTTATTATGTGTTCTCTTGTCACCTCGTTATTCATCCCATAGGCTCTGGCCTACACACTGCCTAATCGATCTTTATTTTAGCAATGTATATACTAAAAACAGCTTAACGTCACCTTCGCACCTTCAACCCTTGGGGACAGGTCAGAAAACGAAAAAAGAACCATGCTAGTATTTGTCATCCCATTTCAAGTGAACGACAATGAGGAGGCTAGAAATGAATAAATAATAATAATAAATAAAAAGTTAACGAAACTACAAAAGCATTGCTAACTGTTATTAAGAAGATATAATCGACTATTTACTACGTACTGTCGTCGGTCAGTAATACCGGAGGTTTGGACGCAGGGCTAGGTCCTCGTTGTATATCGTTTCCATCGTTCAATAGCCAAGCCGATTATATCATAGAATATGGGCATCCAATTTATACGTTAGGTTTCCTGATTCGAGTAAGCATATGAAGAATTCCGACCCGGGGCCGCGTAAGCTGCGAATATTAGTTCCACTCGCACTTTTCAGTGATGTCCCCTCATTGGAGGTTGTCCACCGTTATGCGATAATTTGCAAATAAAATTCCCTTATTCAAACTTCGAAAGAAGTTATGTCCCTCTACACCCATTTGCTTTTTCGTAGTTGATGCTTGCTACACCTTAGAAATTAAATTTGCGATCGCATTCACTACTTCGTAGGTTTATTAAACTGGTAACGCTGATAGCGATACAAATCAGAACACCACGAACGTTTAACCTGTCGTCTAATCCAGAAGCTCTTAGCATTTGCGCGAGAAACCAGCAATCTAGTATAGCCAAGAGCTTACTCCTTTGAATAAGGGTTACCTCTACCTTTATCAGTTCTGATAACCTTGATTGACCTTTGAGGATATTGTTATGCACATCAAAAAACTATTGCTTGATAAACTGTAGCTGGCCATCCTAATTTTTTCCTTTCAGCTGTACAATAAACTAGTCAGCTTCATCGGTTAGTGCTTTTTCAACAACATTTCAAGACGTTTTGCTCACAGTTCCTGAACCCAGAAGGTTTGTTCACGCTGGTTAACACTGATAAGAAATGGTCTACATATTCGGCTAGCAGGCGCATCAATCTAACAGATGTTAGGTGTGCGTTCCACGTAACTAATTTAATTCCTATATCTAGTGGTTTGCCAACTTCTTCCTCACGATCAAGTATTGTCTCGTTCCCTATCGTTCGGTGTTAGCTATTATGGAAACATTGAAATTTCATGTGACTTATGCACTCCATTTTCCAAGATGCAAGGAAGCCATGTTCTTTGAATCTAAATCGTTTCGTTTTTGGTTTAATTAGGTAGAAGCACCAGAGTCAACAGTTGAGAAGGCCGAAACACAGGTCGAACCCTTGCCACCACCTCGGGAATCTCCGTCCGTCAGCACTGTGGCCAAAATTGTCAACGAGGATGCTGCTGACAAAGAACTGAACATCAGCGATCTTGATACAATAGATGACTCTGAGTTTGAGGATGAGACCCTTGTAGAACGACTAATCGGCCTCACCGAAATGTTCCCCGAATCCTTCCGAAACGGTGTCTGCTCATCAGTCTCAGCTGCGCTGACTAGAATCAAAGGCACATATTCTATGGGTCGCGGCCTCCTTTGGTTTATAGCCAGTACCTCGACCATCTGCTTCCTTCCCTTACTATTAGAATTAGAACGGATCCAGGTAGAGGAACAGGAGGCCGTTGAACAGAGGACCATGATGCTCGGACCCGCTGCAGTCGGCGGCACTGGTCCCAGCGGTCTGGCTGGCTTCTCCGCCGCTGTGCCTGTCCTCACTCCTGTTCAGAAGTGAACGCGATTTTGTATTTTTAGGTAACACCTGACTATAATAACTGAAGCGCTCATCAATTTGTATGCTGGTGTTTGCAGAAGTTTTTATCTCTCATCCAAGCGATAAACGAAAGTAGGCATTTATTCCTTACTTTTGCTTCTTATTGATTGAGAGGATGAACCGGGTTGTATCGCAAAGGATCGACACCTGAAGCTTTGAATATCCTTCCACAACGAGTGCTCGCGTCACAGTTCCCCTTAGGTAAGCCTCAAAGGAACTTGGCCACCCATTCGCTTTAGCGGCAACTTGACCCATATACGTCGCTTAGCTAATAAGAATTCTCGCATTGAATGCTTATCGTATGCGTTGGGAACTAACTATTCCGTACCGAACTAATAACTACAGAATCCTCCGAAGTCGGGTTGCTCGTAACCTATGATTAACTACGAGTTATTTTGGAAAGAAACCTGGTCGGTGGAAAGCTTCAATTTCACCATTGACGTTTTTTTCTTCGATCGCTTTTACCCTTGTAATACCATCCCTTTTGAATTAGAATTGCCGTTTCTATTGATGGATGAATGCAAATGCGTGCATTCACATTTCACTGCACCAGAAAAAAACTTTCACCACCTAGTAACCCGCAGAAAACAGTAATTATGGGGGTTTATAGACGTAAAGACCGCCATATTGTTTCTGAAAGTCAAAACTTCGTGAATTACAGCATTGAGGTGCTTTAGGTACAAGAAAAACCCTTGCACGCTGGCCACAAGAAATCACGGGGATGAGGTCATAGCTGTATAAGACCCAACGATGGTTGCATTCTGACATTGAGGTTGGTCGTAGTGTTTTATTGGCAACTGAATGACCTTTAGGTGACAAGGATGGAGAAAATCGTGGCCTGTCAGCAGCTGTGCCGTTAGTCGGAATGATACGATTAACCAAGATAATACTAACAAAACTGCCCAAACACTGATTTAACACGGCTTCGTCATGAATGCACCAATGCTCAGTGATCATTCAGCTGGCCACTGAATGCCCACGGGAATACGCTTTCCGACTGTGACCCCATCTCCTCAAGGTGGCAGCCAGAAGACGCATTGTTGGATGGTTGGTAGCATCTGTCACGTCATAAAACCCTTTTGACTTGCATGGGCTGTCAGTTAAGCCTCCTCATTCAGTGCAGAGGCTATCGCACGATTGCAAAATTTTTATCCACCAACCTGCACTAAAGGGTAGGCCGTCTAACTCCTGCCGTAGGAAATGCTATGTTAGTTCCAGGAGTTTTTCTGTGCCGCTTGGGAAATGTCTTAGATAAACCTGGACAAGGTTTGTTATAACTCGAGAAGTGCCATACCACGCTCTGAAGGCGTCTTTAATTTTAGAATGTTAGGCGCCCCGTTCCAAGTTCAATCCTCGGAAACGTGCACCCCAAGAGCCGAAATTTCCGAAAAAGGGCCTTCCGAGCTTGACGTATTTCAAACAGCCGGAGTTCATTAATGACCACCCAAATGGAGTCTGGTAGGTACCTCAAAGAGAAAACGTCTTGTTCTTCTGTCGATCGACCCTCACCTATCTGATCGATATCTTTAAAACTGGCCGCACCGGCTATCTGCATCCTCACCCGCCTCCGGTCTTCTTGACATCGAGCCCAGGTGGGGAGGGGGCAGGAGAGAGAGAAAGTGCCGTAGATGCAGCTTAAGTTTACTCTCAATCTAATTCACACGCAAGTCGCCGTCCCTGCGCCACCTTGGTGAAGCCCGTCGGATACGAGAGTTGAACTGTCATATAGACGGTATTAAAAAGTTTTGTGAGCAAGATTTCCTTAGGAATTACGGGTTTTGACCGCCACTCTGTAAAAACTGAGGGCGTGTAAGTGATACTTCCTTTTAAATACGGCATTACCGTATTATCGTTGTCATTGTCCACGTTGCACACTCGAAGGCAAAGTATGGTCTGCGACCAGAACTTAAAAAGAGTGCTGTTGTACGCTGCTGGGACGTGGGTCTTAGTAGTTGAAGAACTGCATAGAGTGACGATTGTCGCTGACTAGAACTGAAGGACATTTATAGCGAGCTAAGTATAACCCTTTGCATAAACAACTGCTCAAGTAAAGGGCTAATAAATTTAATTCTTCAATAGCTCGATATTGGTGTGACCCCCATGAGGTGTGTCTTTGTGGTGAAGGGGATACAGTCCATGACTTGCTCTTCGCGGACGACTGCGCCCTTAACACCGTGACGGAGCAGGACATGCAAAGGAGCATGGACCTCTTCGTCGCAGGCTGCGTAAATTTTGGATTAACAATCAGTCCAGCCAAAACAGTGGTATGCACCAACCGCCACCCAGCGCGGAATGCAATGCTCCCCGAATCAATGTCAACGCCGCTCAACTCAAAAATGTGGAAACCTTTGCTTATCTTAGAAGCACGATGTCACGCAACACGAGAATCGACGACGAGGTTGCTCAACGGATCTCCCAAAGCCAGTCAGGCCTTCGGCCGGCTGCAGGCCTCCGTGTCGAATCGCCACGGTATTCACCTGAACACCAAACTGAAGATGTACAAGGCCGTCGTCTTGATGACACTCCTTTACGGAGCGGAGGCCCGGACCGTCTACTCGAGCCGACCCAGGATGCTGGATCAATTCCATCTCAGCTGCCTCCGCAGAATTTTAAAGCTGAGATGTCAAGACAGGATCCCGGACACGGACGTCCTGGAGCGGACCGGAGTCCTCAGAATCCACGCCATGCTGAGACAAGTGCAACTGCGATGGAGCGGCCACCTGGTGAGAATGAACGACGAGCGACTACTGAAACGATTTTTCTACGGAGATGTTGCTACTGGTGCTCGCCGACAGGGAGGTCAAAAAGGACGCTACAACGACACTGAAGAAATCTCTGAAGCAACTGCAAATCCACCTGGTGACATGAGAGGACCTCGCCCAGGAAGACCGGCATGGAGCAGATCCGTGAAGACTGGTTTAGCAATCTATGATGCCAACCGGATCGCCGCTGCTAAGGCCAAAAGGGCGGCTCGCAAGTCACACGCACCGCGGAGCAACACCGCCAATGCCGAAGCCCCGCCAACGTGCCCACGCTGTCAACGCACCTTCCGCGCGCGAATCACCTTGGTTGGACATCTTTGAAATCGATGCAACAACAATCCCGTAGCATCAGCTTCTGACACACCTGCCTCAGACTCCACTACGACGATAACCGCCCCAACCACTGATAAAAACTTCATCGATGCCCCGCCGCGCACGATCACTGACACCTTCGTCCCTCCACTCCCTGTGCCGATCACGGCGACGAACACCACTCGCCCCGCTCCCACCACCTCAGTAGCTACCTCCGACAACCTGCCACCTGCTTCCTCCAACACCATTATCGCCACCAGTACCAGCGATGCGGACTTGGTACTAACCTGTCCTCGTTGCGATCGCACATTCACTTCACACATCGGCCTGGTCGGTCACATGCGAATCCATCGCATAGAGAGTGGCGATGTAGTGCGTAGAGCACCAACACACAGCAGAGACCGCCGCCTCCAATGCCCTTACTTCCCACGCGCATTCACTCATCGCATGGGCCTGCTCGATCACATGCTCATCTATGAAAGCGGAATCCCCCGCGATGCCAGCACATCTTGCGCACCCATTAACACTTACCATATTCCACCCATGAGCTCAACTACCAGTACTCGCAGCAAAGCCCCCGCGGACTCAGCACCTCCCGACCTATCTTGTCCTCATTGTCACCGCACATGCACATCACGCATCGGTCTGGTCGGTCACTTGTGAATCCATCGCACAGAGCTCGGCGAACCAGTGCCAGGAGCACCAACATACACCCGCTGCACTCGAATCAACTGTCAACACTGCCCACGCACATTCAAACACCGCATGGGCCTATTAGGTCGCATGCGTTTCCATGAAAACCTGCGGTAGAACACCGCCAGCAGCCTCTGCACCTCACCTGATCACACACAACACCACAAATAAAGCATGCTCGGAGTCTGCATTAGCTGAGCAGAGCAAGTATGATCATCTCTTTCCATTTGGACTCCTCTGTTGCGTATGTTTTGAGCTGAGAGTTATCAGGGCGATAAGCATCGTGGGTTGGAAGGTTTCCAGCTGACAATTAAACTCGACCACAGCAGTCAGTCCAATGTGTGTTATGTGCAGTGACTGGTGGTGGGCTGAGGTCAGGCGCAGCTGGCTGTGGCACTCCCACTCAGTTGAGTTCGTGTGTCAGGTGCGGTGGCAGGGCCGGGGGCGGCTCGGCTGCGCCGCCTTGCGTCTTTCGCCTCCCGGTCTTCTTGGCTCTGTCATGACACCGGGCTC